>JAWQEG010009043.1:5000-25000 GCA_033782935.1 Petrolisthes cinctipes
GGCTTTGGAGTGGGGTGGGGGTGGGGGGGGGTTAGAGGGTTGCGGAAATAGGGGACAGGCTTTCTACCCACCCCAAGCCTGTCCCCCCTATTCCCGCACCCCCCAAGCCTAGCTGTCCCCTACTCCCGCACCCCCTTAAGGAATTTTACCCTGAAATTCAAAGGAAGTTTGTGTGTGTGTGGTGGTGGTGGTCTGGCAACACTGACACTATAACAAGCAGTGGTGGTCTGGCAACACTGACACTATAACAAGCACCAGTTTACCTAAATAGTTGGCAACATGGTAACTTAGAATAATGTTATGCATTATTACAAATTGTCATTTAGGAACATATATAAGACAAACTAAAATAGATTATATATATTAAGATCTCCATTTTCTTCAGTGAAAGAAAATACACTTAGGGTATCTGTGTTATTCCCCAATACACCGGATTAAGGATAACTTGATGGGATTGGTAAAATTGTAAAGCAATGTAAACATGTAACCTCAATGTTAATTAACTTCAGACTATTTTGTTCATGTCTACAATAGCTTTGTGTACTATTCTTAATTTTCGATAGATTGAGATGTTTATAAACGATGTTTTGCCTAAAATAATGAATTACCCTAAAATTACCCCAAATAAGGCATTACCCTAAACCCTACCCTAAAAAGAGTCTGATTTACCCTAAAATGGAAGCACTGACCACCGTTCTGTTCGTGTCCAAGTATGGATTTTATACCTTACCAGGTTCTCTCAATACTAATTAATACTGATATTTTCTACAACAGTCTACTCCTTCACATTACAAACAACATTATTAACTTCTGTGCAACTTATTTAACTTAATTAATTAACAAAGTAATGTGGGGGATGTGTGTGAGAAAATGGCAAAAATGATATTGAACACATGTACCGTATTAACTCATAATTCAACACAATTTCCCCCTTCTCTTTACACTCTTCATCACTCCCTCTCCTTTCTTTCCCCCTTCTCTTTACACTCTTCATCCCTCCCTCTCCTTTCTTTCCCCCTTCTCTTTGTACTCCCTCCCTCTCCTTTCTTTCCACCTTCTCTTTACACTCTTCATCCCTCCCTCTCCTTTCTTTCCCCCTTCTCTTTACACTCTTCATCCCTCCCTCTCCTTTCTTTCCACCCTTTCTTTGTACTCCCTCCCTCTCCTTTCTTTCCACCTTCTCTTTGTACTCCCCCCCTCTCCTTACTTTCCCCCTTCTCTTTACACTCTTCATCCCTCCCTCTCCTTTCTTTCCACCCTTTCTTTGTACTCCCTCCCTCTCCTTTCTTTCCACCTTCTCTTTGTACTCCCTCCCTCTCCTTTCTTTCCCCCTTCTCTTTACACTCTTCATCCCTCCCTCTCCTTTCTTTCCCCCTTCTCTTTACACTCTTCATCCCTCCCTCTCCTTTCTTTCCCCCTTCTCTTTACACTCTTCATCCCTCCCTCTCCTTTCTTTCCCCCTTCTCTTTACACTCTTCATCCCTCCCTCTCCTTTCTTTCCCCCTTCTCTTTGTACTCCCTCCCTCTCCTTTCTTTCCCCCTTCTCTTTGTACTCCCTCCCTCCTTCTCCTTTCTTTCCCCCTTCTCTTTACACTCTTCATCCCTCCCTCTCCTTTCTTTCCCCCTTCTCTTTACACTCTTCATCCCTCCCTCTCCTTTCTTTCCCCCTTCTCTTTACACTCTTCATCCCTCCCTCTCCTTTCTTTCCACCTTCTCTTTGTACTCCCTCCCTCTCCTTTCTTTCCCCCTTCTCTTTACACTCTTCATCCCTCCCTCTCCTTTCTTTCCACCCTTTCTTTGTACTCCCTCCCTCCCTCTCCTTTCTTTCCACCTTCTCTTTGTACTCCCTCCCTCTCCTTTCTTTCCACCTTCTCTTTGTACTCCCTTTCTTTCCCCCCTTCTTTCTTCCCCAATTTAAAATGATGTGTTGTTACAGATGTTACCTTAATAGTGTGAAGGTCCTGAAGTGTCAAGATGCAGAGAAGACCTATGCTATCGTTAAGACACTTTAAATGGGGACTGAGTGGCAAGGGGAGCGATACGACAATGGGCAAGGGAATGCATGCCACAAATGGATTACAGTGAGTCGACTCAGACGTTGTGTTTACTTTATTTAAGTAGCTAGTAACGGTGGTAACGAACGTAACAATGTGAATGCACCTAAACGTACACTCGTGATACGAAATTCCTGACCAGAGACGAACGGCAAGCACCACACACACACATACACACACACACACACACACACACACACACACACATACACACACACATACCCTACATTCGAACTCAGCCTCTATAGGTGTACTGGGTGGGGAAATGAGCAATACCAGGCGATTCGAAGCTTTCTGCTCCTCACACTCTGGTCAGAAATTAAGTATCACGAGTGTACATTGGAGTAGAGCCTTAATTCCTCCAAAGTACACCAGAAAACAAGAAGGACCAGATTAGTAAAAATAATGGTGGCCTGCTTGTTGTTGTTGCCTGGAGTAGTTTGGAGGAATCATTTGCTCCGGATTTACCAACACCTTGAAACCTTAATACCTTTCCTACCTACCTACCTATCTACTTATTTCACCTGCAGATCTTAATAACCTTACTGTGTTTAGAACTTTAGACCTAGGAAACAAAATCTTGACTGGTTACACTCCACCTCGAGTAAAAAAAAAAAAAAATACTAGTTATACCCGTCTGTAACTGTTCTATTGTAGCAGGTAGCAAGTGGGTAGGCTAGAGTATGGAAAGCTATAATAGTAAATAATAGTAAGTAATAAAAAGTTACTAGCAAATTTATCGAATGAACTTTAGACACAAATCTATTTCCACAGAGAATATATATATATATGTAGGATTAGATTCTTCTTCATCGGTGTATATGTGTGTGTGTAAGTGTGTTTATATTATTCATACATTGTCTATAGCCTAAAGGAGGTGAGACGGGGCTAGTGTGTGTGTGTGTGTGTGTGTGAGACGGGGCTAGTGTGTGTGTGTGTGTGTGTGTGTGTGTGTATTGACTACCGTACCAGGCGACTCCTCTCTCTCTGTTACACATATCCAACCACACTTCCTTTCCCTCCCCCTTCCTCCCCTCAAGCTTAACTTCGTCCAACTATCCACCCACTATACATCCATCTAGCCATTCATTCACTACCTACCCACTCACTCCATCCATCCATCCACTACCTTCCCACTCCAACCATCCACCCACTACCCACTCCATCCATCCACCCACTCCATCCATCCATCCATCCACCCACTACCCACTCCATCCATCCACCAACTACCCACTCCATCCATCCATCCACTACCTTCCCACTCCAACCATCCACCCACTACCCACTCCATCCATCCACCCACTCCATCCATCCATCCATCCATCCACCCACTACCCACTTCCAAACTATTCTAAAGCATCAAACAGGCCACCATTATTTTTGCTCATCTTGTAATCCCGTTTCCTGACATACTTTTGGCATAATCATAATTGCTCAAAGTCACCTGCAGTATAAACTCAGTCTCAAATTCACAGCACAAATGAGAAAGAAGCAAATATATATCCCCCCCCCCACCCACACCCCATCCCCACCACCCACCCACACCCCATCCCCACCACCCACCTACACCCCATCCCACCTACACCCCATCCCACCTACACCCCATCCCCACCACCCACCCACACCCCATCCCCACCACCCACCCACACTCCTCCCCCCTCCCCCACCTCACCCCCACATGCCAAATAATTAGCCTGACATCTGGTGGCAGTAAACATCACCTTTTTTTCCTTCTATTTTCTTGTATTTATATTCGTTATTTACAAGATCATCACAATAAGTAATCTCTATTTACATCTTCACTATCTGTTCTCTGCATGTTCACTTTTTTTTTTTTTTTTTTTTTAATGGTTTGTTTACCTCGTGTGCATTGTGCTTGCTTGTTTGTTCGTTTCTGTTTGCTTGCTTGCTCATCACTTCAGAGTTTTGCTTGTCCATGCACTCACTCCCTGCCTTCACACCTCCTTTCCATCTCTCTTTTCCAGGATTCACTCGTTTGTTTACACTGTCTTCTGTTTTTTTGTTTTGTTTTTTTAATTCCCCACCTTCACCTTCTCTTTCAACTTCCTACTTTCCTTGTCTTTCTCTCAGATCCTCTATATCACTCTCCTCTACCTTATTCCTTACTCCCTCTATCCCCTCTCTCCCTATACTTCTCTACCTTATTCCTTACTCCCTCTATCACCTCTCTCCCTATACTTCTCTTCCTTATTCCTTACTCCCCCTCTCCTCTCTCCCTATACTTCTCTCCCTTATTCCTTACTCCCTCTATCCTCTCTCTCTCTCCCTATACTTCCTTTTTACCCTTCCATATCACTCTCCTCTACCTTATTCCTTACTCCTTCTATCCCCTCTCTCCTAATACTTCCTTTTTACCCTTCCCTACCTAGCATACTTTTATCACCTCCTCTTCCTTTCTCCCTACTTCTCTACTCTCACAATCTAATCTAACCTCCCTTCTTACTTTCTTACTTACTTCCTTCCTCTCACCTTCCCTGCCTCCCTCTGACCCCCCCCTTCCCCCCACCCCATGCCTCTCTCACACCTCTCCTCCTCACCCCACCCAACATGCACACCTTCAATCCCCCCCCCCAAACCCACCCACCACACCGCCCCCGTTATAATAACATGACAGTCAAGCACCTCCCCCCCCCCGCCCCATCCCCCTGAAACCCCCAACGGGAAGAAGAGGAAGGAATATTAAAGGAAAGAGGAAGAAGAGACAGAAAGAGGAAGGAATATTAAAAGGGAAGAGAAAGGAAGGAGATAAAAACAGAGGAAGGAATATTAAAGGAAAGAGGAAGGAGAGACAAAAACAGAGAAAGGAATATAAAAGGAAGGAGGAAAGAGAAAGCCAAAAACAAAGGAAAGAATATAGAATAAAGAAGGAAAGAAGGAGAGACAAAAACAGAGGAAGGAATATAAAAGGAAGAAGGAAGGAAGGAGATAAAAACAGAGGAAGGAATATAAAAGGAAGAAGGAAGGAAGAAGATAAAAACAGAGGAAGGAATATAAAAGGAAGAAGGAAGGAAAGAAAAACAAACAGGCAGGAAGGAGAGAGAAGAACAGAGGGGAAAGAGAAAGGCAGAAGAAATAATAAGACAGAACAGAAGGAAGAAAAATGATAAAAGTTAGGAGAAAGGGAGGAGGAGGAGGAGGGGGAGGTAGGTCTAAAGTAGGGAGGGGGTGGTATGGTAAAATAGTAGTAGTAGTAGGCCTAACAGATGGAATGTATCATAGGCCTACCTGGTAAACACATCATTCGGTGTTCAAAAAAAAAAAAAAAAAAAAAAAAAAAAAAAAAAAAAAAAAAAATCCAGTATATATTTCTTACTATATACAAAAAAAAGTATATATAGATTTCTTCCTATGTATGTATGTATATATAATGGCTATGTTGTTTTCTAGTACGGTACCTGTATGATAAAAAATAAAAAAATCTAATGCCCTCATACTTTTTATTACGCTGGTATTGTATCCTATTTACTATATTATATACTCGTAGAATGTGTGTGTGTGTGTGTGTGTGTGTGTGTGTGTGTGTTCCAGTAGAATATTCTATTATTCTACAGGTAAGGATTTTCGCTTCTAGGTTAGATTATGTTAGGGTAAGGTAGGTTATGTTAGGTCAGGATAGGTTAAGTTTACTGGGATGGGTTAGGTCAGGGTAAGTTAAGTTTACTGAGTTATGTTAGGTTGGTTAGATTATGTCAGGATAGGTTAAGTTTACTGGGTTGGGTTGGGTTAGGTTAGGTTGGTTAAATTAGGTCAGAATAGGTTAAGTTTACTGGGTTAGGTTAGGTTGGTTAGATTAGGTCAGGATAGGTTAAGTTTACTGAGTTAGGTTAGGTTAATTTATGACCAGGCTAAACATGGAATATAACCTAACCTAATATCCTTGTTGGCTAATGAGATCAATAACCTAGGTACTGTATAATATTGGATAATCCCCGAGTAAAGGATATTCAATTAGGGGTATTTAATGACTTAATGACGGCTCTGTATCGCGCTTAATAATATGCAATTCCGGCCAGCGCTCAGATCCGAACCGGCCAATTAATTCTCCACTTTGATGTGTATGATATTAAAAGGTGGACCCATCAGGACCAGGGAAAGGTGAGCCCATCAGAACCAAGGGGAAAAAATGGTGACTCACTCTACCTCCTCCACCTCTCCACCACTTCCTCCTTTCCTCCACCATCTCTCCTCCTTTCCTTCACCTCTCATCTTCCTCTTCCACCTCTCCTCCTCCACTTCCTCCTTTCCTTCACCTCTCATCTTCCTCTTCCATCTCTCCTCCACTTCCACCTCCTTTCCTCCACCACTTCCTTCTTTCCCCACCTCTCCTCCTTTCCTTCACCTCCAACACTTCAACTTTCCACCACTCCCTCGATCTAAAACCCATACTCCACATTCCTTCCCTTCCCACACCTCATGCCTCCACTCCACTCCACCACCTGTCTCCTCTCCACTCCACCTCCCTCCCTCCATCCACATCTCACTTCCTTTCACAATATCTAAAAAATTGAATCACCTAAAAATCCTAACTAGCTACAGTTAATAATTAAGAGCAAATAAGTAACTGCCTTATCCCCTTTGAGTAGCCTAATAAAGATAGAATGTAACGAACGTCCAATCCTAAAGAAAGAAACTAACTAACTGGCAACCATCCTTGTATATGGGTTACGTTACTATTATTATTATTATTATTATACGACATGTGGTGGGTGGAACGTGAACTAGAGTATTAAATTAAGGACCCTGTGATCGTGTTTGAAAATTTGGAGACTTCTGATTCCCCCTGACTATGCCACGAAACAAGCCCCTTCTTCCATAATTTTATAGGATAGGTGTGTGTGTGTGTTTCGTGGCAATATTTCAAGGACTCATTTACCTCCAATAATTTTCTGACTACATCACAGGGTCCCTTTTTAATTAAGCTACGAACATATATATACAGAAAGTCTTGTGTTTCTACCAGTATAAAGTTATTGGTTGTTTGTTGTATCTTTCTTTCCCACGGTATCATCATCATCATCATTATTATCAACACCATTCATCTGTCTATCTATCGTTTCTGTTGACCACCAATGACCAACCACTACCACCACCACTACCACAACCAGAAACGTGTTGTGTGTTGTGGTTACTTTGGTGGAAATATCTGGTAACTATTATTATTATTATCTCTGTTGATTTGGATGGCTACCTTACCTTACTATTTATCATTCTACATTAATTATACAAAGCAGAACCCCCTTTTAGTTATATACGGACGTTAAGGGAACCTGTGATGTATATAAGTAAGTATAAGAAATTTGGGAGGTCAGCGAGTCCTTCAAATATTGCCACGAAACACCATCTATATTGAAGGAGATTTTTTCGTGGATTAGTTGGGAGGATTCAGAAGCCACCAAATCTCACACACATTCACAGGGTCCTAAGGTACTTTTTTATATATATATATAGGCTGTGGTGTGCTGGCATAGTTAGGAGGAATTATTTAGTGTCTCTCCAAACTGTCAACAAATTCTTACCGTCAACGGATAGGATGGGTAGGCTAGCATGGATAGTTGCCAGATTCCACCACCACCAACACACACACCACTCACAGACACATAGCCTACTATTACACATGCTTCTCCATACACACACGTACACTTCTCCGCATACACCCCATTCACACACGTACACTTCTACACATGCTTCTCCATACACACGTACACTACTACACATGCTTCTCCATACACACACGTACATACACTACTACACATGCTTCCCCATACACACACGTACACTTCACATACACCCCATTCACACACGTACACTTCTCCGCATACACCTCATTCACACACCTACACTTCTCTACATACAGCCCATACACACACCTACACTTCTCCACATGGAACCCTGCACACACACACACACACACACTATCACTCTACACTTATAATATCGCCTAGATGACCATTACGAAGTCGAATAGGCTAACGTTAACGGGGAAATTTTGTGTTGGTAAATCTGGAGCAACTGAATCCACCAAACTATTCCAAGCAACAACAGAACACCATTACTTTTGCTCTTCTGGTCCTGTTTCCTAGCATACTTTGGAGGAATCAAGGCACTCCAATGTATGTACCAAAAAAGAATTACCACCTTAAATAAACCCTAATAACCAAACCACATTCGACCGCAAATCCTACTCGAGTATATAACGCTAACAGATGCAACACTAACACCACACCTGACCCCGCCTAGAAAAAAAACAAATAAAACAATAAAACAATTGTCACAACCACAACACAATAAACCAGGAAGGAATGGGAGGATATCAAATGGCGTATAGACAGCTGGGTTTGCGGCCTCAACATCTCCCAGTAAATCGAGAGCAGTGGTGATGTAACGATACTAATAATGATGATGTACGATATTTGTAGACCGCTGAGTTCAGTAACCTTATTATTTATTCTCAAATTATCGTACGTATATAATAATAATTAGTATTATTATTTCTGCTTTTGTTGTACACTTTCATTATATATATATATATATATATATATATATATATATATATATATATAAGCTTAGGGTTAACAATTGTGTGATTATAATTCTTTCGGGTACTAGCATGCTTATATATAAATCAACAAACTTTTTAACAACAAACAAATGACAATCGATACTTTGATAATCACACCGACTATAAAAAAAAACAGCAACACTTTTTCCACGAGTATTTTCTATAACCAACAAGGCAATTATAAACTTAACTGTACACACGACTGATGACCCAAAGAACTAACTATGACAATACTGTATGTGCAGATGATATCCTTTACAACCAATATAAATAAATCATGTCGTGTGTAAGTTGGGGAGGGGGGAAATACCTTAATGGGAGAATATACTCTACTTTTGGTACATTGGAGTGCCTTGATTCCTCCAAAGTATGCCAGTAAACAGGACCAGAGGAACACAAATAATGGGGTGGCTGGCCTGTTGCTTGGAATAGTTTGGAGGAATAATCTGCTCCGGATTTACCAAAAACACTGTATCCTCCTCCCCTTAAGATGTTTTTGTCAATGCCGGACTTTGTGATGTGTTGTTGCCTAAGGCTTGTTGCTAACCTGGTTTGTTTGGCCGGTCTAGGTTGAGGTCACACACACACAGGCTACGTGTACACAAGGCTAATACATGCTAATAGATACCAATATTGAGGCCTTTAGTAAGTACAGTACACACACAATTGCAAACACAAACACACACAAATAGGTCTCTTGCAAGCACAGTACACACTAACACACACAGAATTGCAAACGCACACAATTAGGCCTCTGCAAACAAACGCACACATAAATAGGTCCATTGCAAGCACAGTACACACACAACTAAGCCACTGCAAACAAACACACAAACACGAATAGCCTGAGGAGGTAATAAACGAGATGACCAACAAGATATGCGTTGTAATTGGTTCATTGGTATGTCAGACGCTTCTAAACTTCAACAACAAGTCTTGGATACAAATTATGACTTACTTGTGATACTCGGACAGTAGCCTACCTTATACCCAATCATACACCAACCGTTTTGTGTGTATGTGTGTCATCATCATTATCTATAACCTAATAATACACCAACCGTTTTGTTTGCATGTGTGTGTGTCATAAATATCCATAGCCTAATAATATACCAACCGTTTTTTTGTGTGTGTATGTGTGTCATCAATATCCATAGCCTAATAATACACCAACGTTGAATGTATGTATGTATGTATGTGTGTGTGTGTGTGTGTGTGTGTGTGTGTGTGTGTGTATGTGTGTGCTTCGGTACGGGACGAGAGGTAAAAATCGCGTGCGCAGAGAAAATTCCAATAGGCTATATTTTTTTCCTTTCTTTGCTTTCGGCTGTACACAGAGAGAGCGACGATGAGAAACAGGAACAACAACCCACTTTCCCGGTTATATAAGAACTCCTGAGGGTGTCTGCTGCTACCACACACACACATATACA
Organism: Petrolisthes cinctipes; assembly: GCA_033782935.1. Taxonomy (NCBI): domain Eukaryota; kingdom Metazoa; phylum Arthropoda; class Malacostraca; order Decapoda; family Porcellanidae; genus Petrolisthes; species Petrolisthes cinctipes. Next base: position 15,068 of record JAWQEG010009043.1, read on the forward strand.
CACACTGCTTTCCCCTCTACTACCCATTTCCTCTTCCTTGACAATTCACTTCCCTTTCCATTAATATTTACTTTCCTTCCTTCCTTCCTTTTGTAGACGTCTCAACTTCCATTTCGACATGCGTATAGGCTAATTAATTATTCCGTAACGGCCTAAAATTTGTAGTTGGAAAAGAAAGAATATAATTTAAACAGACATTAGACATTATTAGTTTTAACCTTTTGATGCACATGTGAATCATCTGTATAATAATAATGGTTTACGGACATTTCACTCACATGTCATTTCACCCACACTGTGCAGTCATTTCACCCACACTATGCAGTTATTTCGCCCACACCATGCAGTCATTTCGCCCACACCATGCAGTTATTTCGCCCACACCATGCAGTCATTTCGCCCACACTATGCAGTCATTTCGCCCACACTATGCAGTCATTTCGCCCACACTATGCAGTTATTTCACCCACACCATGCAGTTATTTCGCCCACACTATGTCATACACGACTACAGGGTTTTTAAAGTAGGCTATAATAATAATAAATACTTACTATGTTAATTCCCGACTTTCCTTCCACTCTTGCCTAGCCATCTGTAGGCCTACTCTTAAGGGAAGGTTCTTTTGTTGGTGAATTGGAAGGTCTCCGATTCCTCCAAACTATGCCAAGAAACACAAGATCCCCTATTAGTACCATTAAGGGTGTCTGTTTTCTGGTATGGTTAGGAGAAATCAGTAGCCTTCCAATTTACCAACAAGACAACCTACTCTTAACGTATGGTCTTCCGCCTAGGCTACACACTCTATACTTTAAGTACTTATTTTGCAACATTTCTACACTCCTCTTGCAATACAATAACTAATAAATAACAAGGGGGTGAGAGTAGAAGTGAAAGGAAAAACTGTGTGTAATTTCCCATGAGTGAGTGATTTTAATAATGAAGACAGGTTTTAAAGACGTAATTATTTTGGCTTACGTTAAATGGACCATGTTATGTAGTCGGAAAATTGGAGCTAAATGAGTCCTTCAAATATTGCCATGAAACACCACTTATATGGAAGGAGCGTACGTGTTTTGTGGCACAGTCCGGGGGAATCAGAAGCCTCCAATTACCATACATGATCACAGGGTCCTCAAAGAAGGGGATATAATAATAATAATAATAATAATAATAATAATAATAATAATAATAATAATAATAATAATAATAATAATAATAATAATAATAATAATAATAATAATAATAATAAATAAATAAATAAATAGTACGGTGTTGGTAAATCTGGAGCAACTAAATTCTTCCAAACAATATATTTTTCCAGGCAACAAGACACCATTATTTTTGTTAATCTGGCCCTGTTTCTTGGCATACTGTGGAGGAATCAAAGAGCTCAATTATTGTACCAAAAGTTAATTACCTCCTTAATCGGATGTAAAAAGTGCATCATGGCGTAACCTGATTGAAATAGAGGTTCCTAATATCTTTTCAACTGCTCATTTAACGAGTGCAAGAAACCAACAGGGTCAGTTCTTCAATTGCATATTTTTAAAACACAATTGTACAATCTTGCAGCGACCTATCATCATCACCACTACCAACATCCTACAATCTTCACAAATATAGGCCTACATATATTTAATTCACTCTTTACTCCACAATATAATAATAATAATAATATCAAACACATCCATAGTGGAATCGGAAGCAACACACACACACACAATGACATTTAAAGGGGATCTGGGACCTTCTCAAAACGAGTTCACTTTTATACGTAGTTAACCTTCACACGAGGAGTCAATTGCCTGCCTGTCTTATTTCCTTCAGCACCTTCTCCCTCTCTCTCTCGTTTGGATGCAGGGAAGCTCTCGTATTGCACAACCCATTTTTTTTTTTTTGGTGGACCACAGACTAAATATCGGTAAATTTACAGAAGAACTGGGTTCACTATATTGTGTATTTTAGTATCATTACCCACTTTTTTGGACCATTCTAAAACACTTTTATTCTATGGTGTTCCTTTCGGAGATGCCCCGTTTTACAAACATAATTTGGAAATTAGTCTGACCTCACCTGACCTGACCTAACCTAACCTAGACAACATCAGACTACCGGAACCTAACCTGGGCAAACTACCGGGACCTAACCTGGGCAAACTACCGGGATATAACCGGTGTAAACTATCATAAGGTGACTGGGGCAAATTCCCAGGACCTATCCGGATGTGGTAACACTGCGCGATCCTAGCCAAAAACCCAGTTATTCTGTAATAATACCTAAATATCTTATTGTACTCTAGTCGAAAGTACTTATCAATAACAAAATCCTAAATAGTATTTGTTGATTAAATGATTTGGTGACCACTTGTTGCTTGATCGTATTAATAAATTAGTCTACTCCCTGACCTTATAATTTATTTTCTGTATGTCTGATTCGGTTGAAGTAGTATACACACGAGAAACTTTACCTCGGTCCTGTGGTCAAACTAAGCATTCCTCCGTCCACCAGCTTGTTAATTAAATATACAATAGACACCGAGGAATCTGACGGACGAAAAACAGGCACGAGAAGGAAGGACATAAGGACGGAGAACGAAGGAAAATAAGTGAGGGGGTCAACACTGGCAACTTACTATACTACACCTCGGTCCTCTGGTCAAACCTAAGCACATTCCTCCGTTCTCCAACTTCACAATAGACACCGAGGAAATCTGACAGACGTAAAATGAGGACGGAGAACGAAGGAAGGAAGGAAATGAAGTGTAGATAGCATTCTTTCCTTACCTTCCATGATGTGTGTTGATAGGATAGTCTCTAGAGGTGCCAGACAGTCCTATAATAATAATAATAATAATAATGTTGTTGTTGCTGTCAGTGTCTGTCCTTTCTTCTTCTTCCTCTTCTTCTACCGGGGTTAAGTCCGCTGTTAGTTTAGTCCTCTCTCTCACTTCCCTCTCCCACCACCACCACCACACTCACACAAAACAACCTGCCCAGTACACAACCCACGAGTTACACAACAACAACCAACAACAGTACACCACCAGTTCAGATTTTACAGCAATAATGGTAAACACAGACACCCTCCTCCCCCTACGACTGACAGAAGCATACTGGACTCACTCACTCACATTGGACTGACTGGTGGTGGGAGGCTGGGACTTGAGTTAGCTACAGTGTTCCCAACCGTAATATTTCACTAAAGGCGCTAAAAAAAACAAAAAAACTGGTCAAATAGAAACAAAATGAAAAATAAAATGAGCTAGATTATAGATAAAGTGTTGAATATTTGCTCTACATTGCATTTTTTTTATTAAACGCGCTAGTTACTCTTGTAAATATGAGCATATTTTTTTCCCGCTAGATAATGTTCAACTTCGCTAGATCTAAGGGAAAATCCGCTTAAGTTGGCATCACTGGCTCATAGCTGGCGGCATGGAGAAGGTCACTCAGGATTCTCAGTCGACTGTTGCCACATAGGGAAGCAAAACGAGTCTCACGAAATAACATATACCAAAACAAATACAATACAAGGCTCTCTTTTGACCACACTACCGCCAAGAATAATTCCAAAAGCGAGCAGTACAACACACACACATGGTAAAGTTATAGTCAAATCAAACAAACAGCGAGTGTAAACATTAAAATCGTCAACAATAAATGCCTCCATACTTGAGTTGCAAAGCGTCGCCAGAAACACCCACTCGGTTCCTTGAGATTTTGTTTTATTTTTTTTGTTTTTTGTTTTTATGGCCCCAATCAGGCGAACTCACTCACATTCACGTTTCCCAGAGGTCAAGTAACTCCTGCTGCTGCTGCCCCGCCTACAGACAGACAGATATCTACGTCAGGTGTCCCAAGGGTGTGTCGCTGAGTTTAGGGATAATATCTACCAACCAACCAACCAATGTCCCAACTCACCAACCAATCTACCTACCAACCAACCACCCAACCAACCAACCAATGTCCCAACTCACCACCCAACCAACCAACCAATGTCTCAACTCACCAATCAACCAATCTACCAATCAACAAACCACCCAATCTACCAATCAACAAACCAACCAATGTCCCAACCAACCAATCAACAAACCACCTAACTAACCAATGTTTCATCATACTTGTTTTGGATCACTTGTTGTCGTTGAGTGAAGTCTTCAGTGGAGGCAACGTTGGGTTTGGTATGTCTGGGCTGGAGGAGAGGAGGGAGAGAGAGAGAGAGAGCGGAGGAGGGGTGGTGGAATGACTAAGAGGGAGAGAGAGGGAGGAGGGGTGGTGGAATGACTAAGAGAGAGGGAGAGAGAGAGAGAGAAGGTGGGAGGGAGAGGGGAGGGGGTGAATGGTAGGTATAGTTGGTTGCTAAGTAGAGAAGAGGGAAGGAGGGAGAGAGGGAGATGAGATGAGGAGGGGAACACAGATGGAAGGAAGCATGTAGGATAAATTTGGATAGTTTCAGAAAGATTTTACATATACGCACCTCATAGTTACGTATAAAAGAGAGAGAGAGAGAGAGAGAGAGAGAGAGAGAGAGAGAGAGAGGGAAGGAATGTTAGACAGGAAATAGGAGTATAAAGTGGGGTAGGAGGCGGAACCGAAGAGAAGGATGGCAAGGGGGGGGGGGTTGAGGAGGAAGGGGGGGTTGTGGAATGTGGGGAAGATAGGTGTCAAATAATGTGAGAGAGAGAGAGAGAGAGATAAAGCAGTGCGTCTGGTGGGAGAGAGAAAAAAAGGTTAGTGCGTCTGGAGAGAGAGAGAGAGAGAGAGAGAGAGAGAGATAAGGCAGTGCGTCTGGAGAGAGAGAGAGAGAGAGAGAGAGAGAGAGAGAGAGAGAGAGAGAGGGAATACACAAATGGTAGTGTGTGAGTCAGCTAATAAGCAAATGATTTAGGGAAGTTGGTAAAGATAGTGAGAGAGTGAAGTAAGGAATGGGTGAACGAACTAATCTACGAGTGAGTGAGTGAGTGAATGAGAGAGTGAGTGAGTGAGAGTTAGAGAATGAGTGAGCGAGTGAGTGAATGTGAGTGAGTGAGTTAGAGAATGAGTGAGGATGATGCGAGTGAGGTGAATGAGTGAGTGAATGAGTGAATGTGTGAGGGTGATGCAGGTGAGGTGTGTGAGTGAGTGAGTGAGTTAGAGAATGGGTGAGGGTGATGCGGGTGAGGTGAATGAGTGAGTGAATGAGTGAATGTGTGAGGGTGAGGTGAATGAGTGAGTGAGCGAATGAGTGACCTGTGTGTGTGTGTGTGTGTGTGAGTGAGTGAGTTAGAGAATGAGTGAGGATGATGCGGGTGAGGTGAGGGGGCCTGCATGGATGAGGGTAATAAATAGGAGTGTAAAAGTAGGTTGACAATACATGCTTATATTATTATGAGAATATTTAGAACAGTGTGTGTGTGTGTGTGTGTGTGTTGGGAAGAGACACTTTGAACACTTACGAGAGAGAGAGAGAGAGAGAGAGGAGAGAGAGAGAGAGAGAGAGAGAGAGAGAGAGAGAGTGTGTGTGTTGGGAAGAGACACTTTGAACACTTATGAGAGAGAGAGAGAGAGAGAGAGAGAGAGAGAGAGAGAGAGAGAGAGAGAGAGTGTGTGAGTGTGTGTGTGTGTGTGTGTGTGTATTAAGAGCAGACAATTTGAACATCTACCAGACTAACAGTGTGTGTGTGTGTGTGTGTGTATTGAGGAAGGATACTTGGAACACTTATCAGACAAACAGTGTGTGTGTGTGTGTGTTTGTGTGTGTGTATTTTGTGTTTGTGTTGAAATATTCCCACTGCAGCAGTAATAATTAATGGTGAATAATGAGGAGTGAATGAATTAATAATGAGCAACCAAATGGACAAACCAGCTATACTTACCAACCAAACTCTTCCTACCACGAGACAGCAGAAGAAAACAAAAAGAAGAATAGAGAGAAGTGAAGAGAAAGGATATAAGTTAAGGGGCCCTGTGTGTGTGTGATGTAGTCAGAAAATTGGAGATAAACGAGTCCTTCAAATATTGCCACAAAACACACACAGACACACACACACACACACCTATATGGAAGGAGCTTGTTTTGTGGCATGGTCAGGAGGAATCAGAAGTAAACAATGCCACGAAACACACACACACACACACACACCTATATGGAAGGAGCTTGTTTCGTAGCATGGTCAGGAGGAATCAGAAGCAAACATTGCCACGAAACACACACCACACACACACACACTTATAAGGAAGGAGCTTGTTTTGTGGCATGGTCAGGAGGAATCAGAAGCAAACAATGCCACGAAACACACACACACACACACACACACACACACACACACACACACACTGCCATGTAAATAAACCGTTAATTATTATTATTATTATTATTATTTTACACACCTATAAGGAAGGAGCTTGTTTCGTAGCATGGTCAGGAGGAATCAGAAGCCTCCAATTTTCATACAAGACCACAGAGGCTCAAAGAGGGAACAGGAAACAGGAGAAGGAAAAAGTCATTACAGAATATATCAACAAGACTCGACTCACCACCACCAGTTAACGGGATGAAGTTGACGGTGATAAAAAGTTGTTTAGAGTTGACGTGGCATGACCAGTTATGTATGTTTGTGTCTTCTTTACCTGTGTGTGTGTGTGTGTGTGTGTTCGTGAGTGCAAGTTTGTGTATACGTATATCTGTGTGTGTGTGTGTGTGTGTGTGTGTGAGTGTGCAAGTTTGTGTGTACTTATATCCGTGTGTGTGTGTGTGTGTGTGTGTGTGTGTGTGTGTGTGCAAGTTTGTGCATACGTATATCCATGTGTGTGTGTGTGTGTGTGTGTGTGTGTGTGTGTGTGTGTGTGTGTGTGTGTGTGTGTGTCCGAGAGTTTCTGCCTTCGATGCTTCCAAGTACGTAAGGGCTATAAAGTTGAAATTCGGTATGCATGCCACACATAATATCCCTCCCCCCTCCAAAAAAAAAAAAAAAAAAAAAATAATAATAATAATAAAAAAAAAAAAAAATAACCCACCCACAGACCAACCAACCAAACAACCAACCAATCAATCAATTAATCAACTAATCCACCAACCAACCAAACAACCAACCAACAAACCAACCAACCAACTAACCAACCAAACAACCAACTAACCAACCAACCACCTAACCAACCAACAACCAACAAACCCACCAACCAACCAACATACCAACAACCTAACCCACCCACAAACCAACCAACCAACCCACCCACAAACCAACCAACCAACCTACAACCTAACCCACCCACAAACCAACCAACAATCCAACCAAACAACCAACCAACCCACCCACAAACCAACCAACAACCTAACCCACACACAAACCAACCAACAAACCAACCAACTAACCAACATACCAACAACCTAACCCACCCACAAACCAACTAACCTACAAACATACATACATACAGACCCGGAGACCCCCTCTACACACACACACACACACACACACACACACACACACACACACATCCTTGCTCTGTTCTGCCCTGCTTTCTTCACAATATAAACAAAGATTCTATTCTGGATATTCTGAGGACTCGCCCACCTGTCCCTCCTTTTTTGGGGGGTAGAGGCTGGGAGGAGCACCCGAGGAGGTATAGGTAACACACACACACACACACACACACACACACACACACACACACACACTTCAGTACCACCCAAGCACGTACACTACAGCACAAAACACACACACACACCTGAGGATCTAGGAAAGGTTATGTATGTATGTAGGTTGGACACACACACACATACACACACATCCGAATCTACGTCCGTCTCTCTCTCTCTCTCTCTCTCTCTCTCTCTCTCTCTCTCTCTCTCTCTCTCTCTCTCTCTCTCTCTCTCTCTCTCTCTCTCTCATCCTTTAGCCATGTTTAGTCCTTTCCCCTCTTCCTACTTTTCTCACTCCCCTCTTTCACCCTTCTTCCTATAGATCAGTTTCTCGCTCTCCTTCCCTTCCTTCTTCTTTTCCCCTCTTCTGTCGCTTCTCCACCCTTTCCTTGTCTTATTCTCTCTCTCTCTCTCTCTCTCTCTCTCTCTCTCTCTCTCTCTCTCTCTCTCTCTCTCTCTCTCTCTCTCTCTCTCTCTCTCTCTTACATTCCTCTTTCCTACCTACCTACCTACCTACCTACCTACCTACCCACCTACCTACCTACCCACCTACCTACCAACCTACCTTTATCTCTTACATACATTCCTCTCTCCTACCTACCTACCTACCCACCTATCTACCTACCTACCTACCTACCTACCTACCTACCAACCTACCTACCTACCTACTTACCTTCCTTTATCACTTATATTCCTCTTCCCTACCTACCTACCTACCTACCCACCTACCAACCTACCTACCTACCCACACACCTATCTACCTACCTACCTACCCTACCTTTCCTCTCAATTTCATATTCTTTCTATTCCCCTTTCCTTCCCTGTTCTCTTAGTTCCATTTCCTCTTCCTGTCAATCCTCTCCCTTGCTTGTCTTCCTCCTCTCCTTCCTGTCTTCCTCCCCTCCTTCCTTTCGTTCGCCCGTCCTTCCCCTCCTTCCTTTCATCCAATTCTCTTCCTAACACAAGATACAAACATGTACAGTTGGCCATATGAATTCTGAGACAGGCTTTATATATATACTAGCTGCTCCGCCGCCCTTCGGGCGGCTAGGAGCCGCTAGCTCCTGCGGAGGGCTGGCGGCCTGCGGCCGCCCTTCCACCGCCCTTCGGGCGGTTTGGAGCAGATCGGGCGGTGGGTGGATAGAAGGAAGGGAAGGAGGGAAGGAAGGGGGAGAGGGAGGGATGGTTTAGTGGTTAGATAAAATAAATGGATGGATGGATGAATAGTAATAGAGGTGGGTGGGTGAATAATTGGAGGTATTAGTGGTTTTTAAATGTTTATTATATCAATCTTTCTCCCTCATTCAATAACTCCATCATTCTAATATTAGCATAATTAATAATATTTCCTTCTTTTTCTATTAATAGCGTCACTAAGCATTTTACTGAAGTGCCTCCTGGTAAACGACATTTTTCACGACTCCGGTTGACGACATCACGTAGAGATTCTTCTCATCGGCGACTCGACTGCAGCCCACATAGAGTTGACCGTGGGAGAAGACCTGGTCCTTAAGGTTGAGGCCAACTACTTTCAGGGACTGTCCTTGGCTTTTGTTGATTGTCATGGCATAGCTTAGACGAATAGGGAATTGGAGACGTTGGAACTGAATTGGACAATCTGAGGGCCTCAGAGGGATTTTTGGAATGAAGACATCTTCGCCTTTACCTTTGCCAGTCAGGATTGTGGCCTCCACCAGACGTGGCATCATTGTTTTAACTCTTAATCTTGTGCCATTGCAAAGTTTTGGTGGGTTCAGGTTTCTAAGAAGCATTATCGGACATCCCAACTTCAGTTCCAAATTGTGAGGTGGCATCCCTGGTGGATCTAGACTGTTCAGGAATTCTGCTGGGTAGTTGACCACTTGATCATCGTCGGGCACTGTATCAACTGATTTGTACTTCATTGACCTGCCAGGCTGAGCATCCAGAAGTTTTTGGTTGATGTTGTTGACAGCTTCATTCTTTGGAGCTAGGATAGCTTCCACGTTTCGTTATTTGTGGTTTCGTTGTATGTGAAAATAAATATGGCAATAATGAAAATAAATGTGACAAAAGTAAAATAAATCGTGAAAATAAATATGGCAATAATGAAAATCAATTTGACCAAAGTGAAATTCTATATGACAATACTGAGAATCGATATGACAATGGAATCAATCATAAAAATGCATAAAATTTAATAATAGGTTTAATAATAGGTAAAATAAATCGTGAACGACAATATAGTTACTGAGATAACGCATAAACAAATCGAATAATATCCGTGCTAAAATATGTTCATGAGCTGTTGATTAAAATAAATATGGGAATAATGA
>JAWQEG010009043.1:27500-30019 GCA_033782935.1 Petrolisthes cinctipes
ATGAAGATGAGCAAAGTTAATTATGTTATGTTGTTGTTCTCAGTGTGTGTTTGGAATTGTGGTATGAAGGAAGGGAAGGAAGGAGAGATGTGGGAGGAGGGAAGGAGGGAGTGAAGGAGAAGGAGGGAGGTAGGAAGGAAGGAAGGAATGAAGGAAGGAGGGAAGGAAGGAGGGAAAGGAAAGAGGGATGTGGGAGTGAAGGACGGAGGAAAAGAGGGAGAAGAGAAAAAAAGAATATTGTGAAAAACATGAAAATTCACACTAATAATATGTATAAAAAAAATTCCAAAACACGATACCCGAATAAATACGCAAAAAATTTCGCACTACCACCCAGAGACCAGAAGCTAAAATTTGACCCCCACTAATGTCACCAATACATGTGTGAAGGGAGCGGTGCCCCCCCCCCTCATGGAAGGAAAGGGGGGTGGGGGGGTGGAGGAGGAGAGGGGGGCAACAACACCAATTACACCACCACCAGAAATGAGAGTAGCCCCCCCCCCCCCCCCCCACGTGAAGGGCTTCTCAATTAGCGGCAGTGGCGTGTTGAGGGGTGGGGAAGGGGTCGTGTTGGGGGTGGGGGGGGGGGTCGTGTGTGTGTGTGTATGTATGTATTCCTGTGTATATATGATGTTGTGTTTCAAAGGGTTACAATGTCGATGTGTGTAACTATGTATATTATTATTATTATATTGTATTGAGGTGTGGTGTGTGTGTGTGTGTGTGTGTGTGTGTGTGTGTGTGTGTGTGTGTGTGTGTGTGTGTGTGTGTGTGTGTGTGTGTGTTGTGTGTGTGTGTGTGTGTGTGTGTGTGTGTCCCTCTGTATACACTATCGATATGTGTAACTATGTATATTATTATTAGAGTGGTCCAGTATTCATTGTATTTATTTTTATACTGCATTGAGGGGGTCGTGTGTGTGTGTGTGTGTGTGTGTGTGTGTGTGTGTGTGTGTGTGTGTGTGTGTGTGTGTGTGTGTGTATGATTGTTGATATATGTGACTATGTATATTATTATTATTTTTGTTTTTGTTTTTATTTACATTGTTTCGTGGCACTGTTTGTAGGAATTGGTAGCCTACAATTTCTCTGTTATCGTTTTGTCATCACCTATAAAATACTCTCCCTCTCTCCCTCCCTCCCCCCCCTCTCTCTCTCTCTCTCTCTCTCTCTCTCTCTCTCTCTCTCTCTCTCTCTCTCTAACATGTCCTGCCTGCCTGTCCTCCCTCCTCCCTCCCTCTCTCTACCACCACCATCATCACCACACACCATCACCATTTATACCACAACTCACCTACCACCATCACCACCATAACTACTACCAACCACATCACTACCACTCACTTCCCATCACCGGTCATAACCACTACCACCAACCACTACCACCATCACCACCACCATAACTACTAATACCACTCACCACCAACCACTACCCATCAGCATCATAATCACCACCACCATCACCACTACCAACCACATCACTATCACTCACCACCAACCACCAATCACTACCACCAACCACCACAACCACCCCCTCCCCCCCACAACAACCACCACTACTACCAATACCACTCACCACCAACCACCACCACTACCCCCCCCCTCCCTCCAACAACCACCACCACCACTACCCCCTCCCACAACCACCACAACAACCACCACCACCCCTTTCCCCCTCAACCACCACCCACACCCCTCCCCTCACAACAACCACCACCACTACCCCCCCCCCCCTTCCTTCCCCCACCAACACAACCATCAACAAATAGTCATCTAAATTCACTCATCAAATATTACAAAAAACTTTATCACTTTTACCCTCCAGGAGTTACTAGCGAAGGAAGGAAGGAAGGAAGGGAGGGAAGGAGGGAAGGAAGGAAGGAAGGAGGGAAGGAGGGAAGGAGGGAAGGAGGGAAGGAAGGAAGGAGGGAAGGAAGGAGGGAAGGAAGGAGGGAAGAAGGAGGGAGGGAAGGGAAGGAAGGAAGGAGGGAAGGAAGGAGGGAAGGAGGGAGGGAAGGAAGGAAGGAGGGAGGGGAAGGAAGGGAAGAAAGGAAGGAAGGAGGGAGGGAAGGAGGGAAGAAAGGAAGGAAGGAAGGAGGGAAGGAAGGGAAGGAAGGGAGTGGTGTTGGTGTATCTTGTTGTTTGTTTGTTTATGTTGGTGTTGGTGGTGTTTAATCTATCTGTTTGTGTTGGTGTAGCCTAGTTGGTGTTTAATCTATCTGTTTGTGTTGTATGATGTGGGTGTTGTCTGGTGTTATTATTTATGTTGGTGGTGTTGGTGTTAGTGGTGTATGATGTGGGTGTGTCTCGTGTTATTATTTATGTTGGTGGTGATGGTGTTAGTGGTGTATGATGTGGGTGTTTGGTGGTGGTGGTGGTGGTGGTGGTGATAGTGGTTGAGTGTATCTGGGCCACATTAATATTTATGTTGGTGGTGATGGTGTTAGCGGTGGTGTTGATGATAATATTTATGTTGGTGGTGTTAACGTTAGTATGGGTATTAAACTGAATCTAAGTAAA
>JAWQEG010009044.1:2500-27919 GCA_033782935.1 Petrolisthes cinctipes
ATATACCCACCTCAATACACCCTCAAATACATCACACTACACACCACATACACAGATATACAGCACACTACACCCCTCACTACACCACAATACACCCTTCCTCATACCATTACCACACCTCATAACACACCAATACACACAGATATACACCTCACTACACCCTCAATACATCACACCTACACACCACATACACACATATACACATCACTACACCCTCAATACATCACAATACACCCTTCCTCATACCATACCACACTTATAACACACCAATACACACAGATATACACCTCACTACACCCTCAATACATTACACTACACCCTCAATACATTACACTACACACTACCTCATACCACACCACCCGAACACCATACACACACACACTACACTACACACTATACAACTGAAATAACATACACACACACACACAACACACTACAACTTAAATAACATACTGCACACACACACACCTACACGACACTACACTACAACTGAAATAACACACACACACACAACACACTACAACTGAAATAACACACACACACACACACACCTACACATATACACACACACTTTACCGGGGTTGAGATATATATATAAATAAATAAATCTATATATATATATATATATTGTAATTTTTCCTGGTTTGATGGACACGAGATATACATACATACATACATACATACATACATACATACATACATACACACACACACTGGGAAGTTAATCGACTTTACAGGAAACTAATTCATAGAGTTACTGAAGTAAAGTGTCTAAAAAAACATTTAATTGATATAGAGTAGTCTGTAGTGTTTGATAGAATATTTATTTCCACGGTTAAATTCAAGAAAATCTATGATCTTTTTGGCTCGTGTAATTTATATATGCTGCCTTGAATAACAGACCTAACCTAACCTGACCTAACCTTGAATAACACAGACCTAACCTAACCTAATCTAACCTTGAATAACACAGACCTGACCTAACCTAACCTTGAATAACAGACCTGACCTAACCTAACCTTGAATAACCCAGACCTAACCTAACCTAATCTAACCTTGAATAACCCAGACCTAACCTAACCTAATCTAACCTTGAATAACACAGACCTAACCTAACCTAACCTTGAATAACACAGACCTGACCTGACCTGACCTGACCTGATCTAACCTAACCTTGAATAACACAGACCTAACCTAACCTAACCTTGAATAACACAGACCTAACCTAACCTAACCTTGAATAACACAGACCTAACCTAACCTAACCTTGAATAACACAGACCTAACCTTACCTAACCTAACCTTGAATAACACAGACCTGACCTAACCTAACCTTGAATAACACAGACCTAACCTAACCTAACCTAACCTAACCTTGAATAACACAGACCTAACCTAACCTTGAATAACACAGACCTAACCTAACCTTGAATAACACAGACCTAACCTAACCTTGAATAACACAGACCTAACCTAACCTTGAATAACACAGACCTAACCTAATCTAACCTTGAATAACACAGACCTGACCTAACCTAACCTTGAATAACACAGACCTGACCTAACCTAACCTTGAATAACACAGACCTAACCTAACCTAACCTAACCTTGAATAACACAGACCTAACCTAACCTAACCTTGAATAACACAGACCTAACCTAACCTAACCTTGAATAACACAGACCTAACCTTACCTAACCTTGAATAACACACACCTAACCTAACCTAACCTAATCTAACCTTGAATAACACACACCTAACCTAACCTTGAATAACACACACCTAACCTAATCTAACCTTGAATAACACAGACCTAACCTAACCTAACCTTGAATAACACAGACCTGACCTAACCTAACCTTGAATAACACACACCTAACCTAATATCTGTAACCAAACTTCAGTAAAACATATTTGTCTCAACATCGTGTATGATTTGATAGAATGTTTTTTTCCCATGGCTAAATTACTGAAATATCTCTTTTTGGCTACTCTGAGGGCCTTAAGGGGGTGCGGCAGTAGGGGGCAGGCTTGGGGGGGGGGGGGGGTTCAGGAATAAGGGGACAGGCTTGGGGGGGGTTTGGGGGGTGCAGGAATAAGGGGACAGGCTTGGGGTGGGTAGAAAGCCTGTCCCCTATTCCTGCACCCCCCTAACCCCCTCCCCCTAAGCCTGGCCCCTACTCCCGCACCCCCCTAACCCCCCCCCCAATCCTGTCCCCCTATTCTTAATTAACATATTGCAGTGTTTGACAGAATACCTAATTATTTCCAAATAGTTAAATTCCTGAAATCCTTCCTCTTAGCTTACGTACGTATTTTTGCTATTTAAAATAACATAAGACTTAAACTAATGTAACCTAACCTACTAACATCTGTGTCGAAACAGAGGGTCGATTCCACAGTGGTATTGGTTTGTAAGCTTCCCAACCAACCACACTTGTAAGGCTTCATTATTTTCCAAAAGCTGAGTATCCACATTCACAAAATCTATCCAACAGTTAGATAATGATGATCACCAAATTCGTTAAATAATTCATCATTAAGTCATTAACACGGCCAATATTCTTTCGTTTGCGTGCTTACAAACCACTACCAACCACTGTGGAATCGACCCATAGTATTGTGTTTGACTGAATATATATTTCCTTGGCTAAATTAATGACATTTCTCTTTTTGACTTGTGTATTTCGTTAGTTTGACCAAATAACGTAAACCTTAAACTAATACAACCTAACCTTACATGTTGTATAGTGTATTAAAAGACAGAAAAATCTTAATATACATCTTACCTACGATAAAAAAAAATTGAAACCTCTCTTTTTGACTTGTGTATTTCGTTATTTTGACCTAATAACATAGAACTAAAACTAATGTAACCTAACTTAACATCATTCTGTGTCTTTGAGTTGAATAGTGTATTAAATTATAAAAAATAATAATATACATCTTACCTACGATAACATTTTCGAAACCTCTCTTTTTCTATTTGTGTATTTTGACCTAATATCATATAATTTAAACTAATGTAACCTAACCTAACATATGTGTCGATCTTGAGTTGAATAGTGTATTAAATGATAAAAAATAATAATATACATCTTACCTACGATAAAATTTTCGAAATATCTCTTTTTGACTTGTGTATTTCGTTATTTTGACCTAATAACATAGAACTTAAACTAATGTAACCTAACCTAACATATGTGTTTTGAGTTGAATAGTGTATTAAAAGATAGAAAATAATAATATATATCATACCTACGATAAAATATTTGAAACTTCTCTTTTATGTAATTCTTCACTTTGAATATCATATAAGTTAAACTAATGTAACCTAACCTAACTTTTTGTATAGTGTATTAAAAGACAGAAAATCCTTATATACGATAAAATTTTTGAAACCTGGATCTACTTTTAACTTGTGTATGTATTTCGTAACTTTGAATAACATAATTAATAATATGACTTAGTTAAACTACTAGACTAATTTATAAGGTAAGGTACAGCCACAATCAAATAACCACCAACACTTTCTTTCCTTCCATCGTACAAATAAATCAGTATCATATCAAAATTATGACAAAATATAATCATACAACAATTAACACCTTATGTCAACTCAATAAACCCCTCAATTATTATTTATTATTATTATTATTATTAGGTGCTGCAAAATCATACACGTGTTGTTTTTTATTACCAAGATCATTATTATTATTATTATTATTATTATTATTATTATTATTATTATTAGGTGCTGCAAAATCATATATACACGTGTTGTTCTTTATTACCAAGATTATTATTATTATTATTATTATTATTATTATTATTATTATTATTATTAGGTGCTGCAAAATCATACACGTGTTGTTTTTTATTATTATTATTATTATTATTATTAGGTGCTGCAAAATCATACACGTGTTGTTTTTTATTACCAAGACTATTATTATTATTATTATTATTATTATTATTATTATTATTATGAGGTGCTGCAAAATCATATATACACGTGTTGTTCTTTATTACCAAAATATTTACTACTACGATGGAAGGAAAGTGTCGGTGGATATTATTATTATTATTATTATTATTATTATTATGAGATGCTGCAAAATCATATATACACGGATGATATTATTATTATTATTATTATCATTATTATTATTATGAGGTGCTGCAAAATCATATATACACGTATTGTTCTTTATTACCAAGATATTTATTACTACGATGGAAGGAAAGTGTAGGTGGATATTATTATTATTATATTATTATTAGGTGCTGCAAAATCATACATACACGTGTTGTTCTTTATTACCAAGATATTTATTTACTACGATGGAAGGAAAGTGTGGGTGGATAAATATTTAATTGTGGCTAACATATGACTTTCACTACATAGCCTACTCGTAGCCTAATAATCCATATGTGTAGCCTACTCACCTCTTTTTTCATATTCCTTATCAGTTTTTCCTTAAACTCCTCCTCTGCAAATAGAAAAAACATGATATTAACAACAATTAACAAGTGATTAATCATGCCTTCATTAATAATTATAGTCAGATAATAAATAAATGATAGGTGATTACATAATTGTTTTCATATCAACGAAGAGAGAAAATATAAAATAAAGTTCCGTATGCAAGAACATATTCATGGTGTATACGACGGCATACGTGGTACCGGTACGATGGCTCTGTTAATTGTGTGTCTATAGATCCATCGTACTGATACCACACCATCAAATTAAGGGAGAAATACAGTGTTGGTAAATCTGGAGCAACTGATTCCTCCAAATTATTCCAAGCAACAACAGAACACCATTATTATTATTATTATTATTATTATTTTTATTATTATTTTTTTTTTTTTTTTTTGTGTGTGTGTGTGTGTGTGTGTGTGTTCATATGGTCCTAGCTTTTCCTGGCATACTTTAATTTGGAATAATCATGGCACTGCAATGTAACAAAAGTGAATTACCCCTTTAATTAATAATATTCTTGCATATGACCCAAAAAGATTCGTACCAAATATTCACAAGATCAAAATAATTAATAAAAAGTGAATTACCTCTTTAATTAATAATATTCTTGCATAGGACCCATGCAAATATTCACAAGATCAAAAATATAACCTTAATTATATATAATCTCCTTACCATCTATAATAATGGACATCTTTGCTTGATTTTCCTCACGTAGTAAAACAACAAGAAGTTAATTAACCTTACGTCGCACCGAGTAAGTAAAGTATTAACTAAATAGATAAATAAATAAATAAATAAAGGAAGAATATATCCACCAGTGTACAGTATAGGCTAAAGTATACTGGAATAATTATAACTTTGAAAAATTATATAGGGTATTTAATCACTATAGCCCCCCGTAATATAAATATGTCCTTTCTGTAGGGAATTCCGACCCCGACTGCCCTAGCCTAGTAGCTCCTCTCTGATATCTTACACGCCCCCCCTCTGAAGCCCCTCTGACCCCCCCCCCCACCTTCCCCTGCCCCCCTCTCGTCCAATCAGCCCCCCCCCCCCTCGTTCCTTCCCCTGCCCCCCCCCCACCTTCCCCTGCCCCCTCTCGTCCCATCAGCCCCCCCTCATTCCTTCCCCTGCCCCCCCCCCATCTTCCACTGCCCCCTCTCGTCCCATCAGCCCCCCCTCGTTCCTTCCCCTGCCCCCCTCTGCCCCCCCCACCTTCCCTTGCCCCCTCTCGTCCCATCAGCCCCCCTACCCCCCTCCCTCGCCCCCTTCGCCATCTCCCTACTTTCCCTCCCCCTCGTCCTCCCTTCCCCCTCCATCATCGACCCCCCTCCCTCCTAGACCCACCCCTTCCCATCCCTTGCCCCCCCCTTCCCCCCATTCGGTAGGTCGTCTCTAGGGCTCAATGGCTAGCTAACCCGCAGCAGCTGATCGTGGCGCGAGTCTACCAATGGAGGGTGGGATATTGATTGTATAGATGACATAAACTTACAGGGTACTCAGCCAGGGTTCAATATCTCTATAAAGTTTTGAAATGACAATATTGTGTTTTAGGATACTCTTATAAATTAAATACAAGTTTTTTTATATGCTAAATAACAAAAAATTAGGAAATATTTCTATTATTTGTACCTGCTAATGCCAAAATACTATTATCTCGTATTCAAGGATTATATAATTTGAAGTTCATTTTTTTTTTTTTTGTTACATATATAGTTGTTTATTTAATTATTTGTGTTAACTGGATCAAACCACAGTCATTATATTTCACTAATCTAAAGACTAAAAAAAAATGGTAAAAGAATTCGATCCCTTATAACAATCCTAATAGTACTGTGGATTCTTTCATCTCAGTGTTGCCAGCCGGTGCGGGAATATTTCTCTGTTTTTTTAGGGAATTTTGAAGTCCACACAGAGAAATTATATACAGCAGATTATTCAAGAGTAAACAGGGAAATTTCTACCAGACGAAATTAATACCAAAAAGATCGTCAATGTTCAAGAATAAAAAGCCAGGGAATTATTAAGGTAAAAAGGGAAAATATACCAAAAACTTCGTCAATGTTCAAAAGTGAAAAAAACAGCGAATTAACTATTGAGTCAAAAATGGAAAAAAATACCAAAAAGATTGTCAATGATCAAGAATAAAAAAAAAACAGGGAATTAATTATTGAGTCAAAATGGAAAAAAAAACAAAAAGAAAAAAAAAAAAAAAAACAAGGAATTCATTATTGAGGCCAAAAATAAAGGAAATTCTAATAAAAGGTGAAGTTAGGGAAAATTAGATATCAAGAAGACCCTGGCAACACTGAGTCCCTCACGTCATCATCAGACCTGGCAACACTGCGTCCGTCACACCAAAACAGACCTGGCAACACTGATACATGTAAACAAACAAACCAATTTTTTTAAGATGACGGGAGGGAAGGTGGATTTGGCCTTAATTAAAGAGGCAACACGTCTAGATTTAATTAATTTATTAGACAGTGTTCCTGGTACAAAGGTAAGTGTTTTATTTATGAATTTATGAGTTTATTTATTTATTTATTTGTGTTATATTAGTAGAAAATATGAGTTAAAATAGCCATGTTTCTGGGAAGTGGGCGTATCGACTTACTCTCGTTATAACATGAATTAATTATTACGGTATTTTAACATAGACTCAGTAGAATTAATGGTAAATATTGAATAAATTACCGTTATTGTGTACGGTTTTTCTACCTTCATTACCCACTTATTCAGACCATTCTAAGACTATTTTCTTCTATGGCATTTCCTCCGCAAATGCCCCATTTCCAAGATAGGGCATATTCAAATGGGGCACTTTGAAATTAGTCTGACCTTACCTGACCTGACCTAACCTAACCTAGACCGCATCAGGCTACAGGGACCTAACCTGGGCAGACTACCGGGACCTAACCTGGGTAAACTACCGGGAAATAACCGTGGTAAATAACAGAAAATGACCGGGGCAAAATACTGGGACCTAGCCGGATCTGGCAACACTGCTACAAAACGGTAATTTTTTCAATAAATACCCACAAATGCCCCATTTCCAAGATAGGTCATATTCAATATTTGAAGGACTCACTAACCTTCAATTTTCTAACTACATCACAATTCATGGTCCCGTAAGGGGTTGCGGGAGTAGGGGGACTGGCTTGGGTGGGGGACTGGGGGGGTGCGGGAATAGGGGGACAGGCTTGGGGTGGGTAGAAAGCCTGTCCCCTATTCCCGCACCCTCCTAACCCCCCCCAAGCCTGTCCCCCTACTCCCACACACCCTCGATCCCCTCAAAACCCCCCGCACCCCCCAAAGCCTGTCCCCCTACTCCCACACACCCTCGACCCCCTCAACCCCCTAAGCCTGACCCCCTATTCCCGCACCCCCTTCAAGGCTATAGTATGGGACGAGAAGTTGGCCGGTCCGTTCAGCCTGGTGGCGGACTATTCCTTCCTTCGGACCCACGACGTGTGCAAGATGTTCTATATCACGGACAACAAGTTACCGCCCAGCACCGTCGCTCACATCATCTTCCTAGCCAGACCTCTGACACGCATCATGGACAAGATTAACCAACAGCTTAGAATGTGGGTTTGTTTGTTTGTTTGTGTGTTTGTGTGATGTACTGTACACTCACCATCTAAAATTTGTATCCAGGTCTTGTTGTTGAAGTTTCGAATTATTTGTCTGACATACTAGTGAACCAATTACAATGCTTATCCTGTTTCATATTTGTATCCAGGTCTTGTTGTTGAACTTATGAATCATTTGACATACTAGTGAACCAATTACAACGCTTATCCTATTTTATAATTGCTTGAATTCGCTTAATACTCGATCAGTCTATTCAAAGCAAGCCTGGATACATATTTTGGATTGTGAGTGTGTGTGTGTGTGTGTGTGTGTCCTCTTGGTGGTTTGAGTGGGCTGTCATCCAGAAACTGCCTGCTTCAGATCTCGGGCTTCGACTCAGGTGGGCGAGAGATTGTAGTCTGCAAGTGTACAATAATTAAATAAATAAATAAATGAATAAATAACCAAATAAATTAATAAATAAACATTGGAAAACATTCATGCTTGCCCAAAATATTATTACACCGATATTAGCAGCTGTTTACCATATAGTCGACAAATTAATTCTCTTATTAACGGGACAGATATAAGTTAATTCACTCAAAGAATATAGAAACCTCATGATGTTTTGTGCAAAATTATAGGTGGAAACTTTGGGAAATACTTATGTATTAAATATTACACTGACATCAGCTTCTGTAATCAACTAATTTATCAGCTCATCAACTAGGCTAATATATCATCTAATCAGCTAATTAATGAAATAATTTATCAACTCATCAACTAATTCATCAAATAATATATCGACAATTCAATTTATTTATCAACTCAACTAATTCATCAAATAATATATCAACTATTCAGTTAATTTATCAACTATTTTATTAACTAATTTTTCAACTAATTTATCAACTAATTTTTCAACTAATTTATCAACTAATTTTTCAACTAATTTTTCAACTAATTTATCAACTAATTTATCAACTAATTTATCAACTAATTTATCAACTAATTTTTCAACTAATTTATCAACTATTTTATCAACTAATTTTTCAACTAATTTATAAACTAATTTATAAACTAATTTTTCAACTAATTTTTCACCTAGACTAATCAACGACCGGTAATTTATTTTTCAGGGACGAGGTTCAGGGTGGAGGGAACAACAACAAGAAGGAATACCACCTCTGGCTCGTTCCTCGCATGTCCCTCCTGTGTGAGCAGAGACTCGAGGAACACCAAGTCCACGGCTCCTTCTCCTCCATCAGGGAACTCCCACTGTTGCTGTATAGGATTGAGAGTGACCTTGCATCCATGGAGCTCCCAATGTGCTATAGGGTAAGGCGGTACACTCACTCCCAATCCAAAATATGTATCCAGGCTTGCTTCGAAAATAGCCTGATCGAGTATTGGTTAAGTGAGTTCAAGCAAATACCAAACAGGATAAGCATTGTAATTGGTTCACTAGTATGTCAAATGATTCGAAACTTCAACAACAAGACCTGGATACAAATATGAAACAGGATAAGCGTTGTAATTGGTTTACTAGTGTGTCAAATGTTTCGAAACTTCAACAACAAGACCTGGATACAAATATGAAACAGGATAAGCGTTGTAATTGGTTCACTAGTATGTCAAATGATTCGAAACTTCAACAACAAGACCTGGATACAAATTTTAGATTGCGAGTGTACAATATTTTTTTACATTGTACGGTTGGCCACAGAAATTCGTACACAGGCTATATGTAAAAAGATGTAATTTTATTCTTGAAGTACTGCAATGAATGGTCAATAAAGTGACTCGGTGATTAGTAAAACAACAAATCTAATTATAATGTTGTTTTGCAGTTATGTACAGCCACAATCAAATAACCACCGACACTTTCCTTCCTTCCATCGTGCAAATAAATCAGTATCATATCAAAATATAATCATACAACAACACCTTATGTCAACTCAACAACCCCCTCAATTATTATTATGAGGTGCTGCAAAATCATACACGTGTTGTTCTTTATTACCAAGATATTTACTACAATGGAAGGAAAGTGTTGGTGGATATTATTATTATTATTATGAGGTGCTGCAAAATCATACACGTGTTGTTCTTTATTACCAAGATATTTACTACGATGGAAGGAAAGTGTAGGTGGATATTTGATTGTGGCTGTACACTTACATTTTTGTATGTGTTGTAAACCCTCTAAAACAACAACGTGTGTACGAATTCTTGTGGTTAATAGTATTTCTCTCACTTCTAATTGATTTGTTTCATGTTGATATTTTCTCCCTTTCTGTGTCTCATCCATGGAGATATCTGCATTACACAGTCCTGTATCTTTATCCAATATTATTAATTAAGGGGTTAGTGCAGTGTTGGTAGACTTTTTGGGTTGATTCCACAGTGGTTGGTAGTGGTTTGTAAGCACGCAAACGAAAGAATCTTAGCCGTGTAAATGACTTAATGGTGAATTATTTAACCAATTTGGTGAGTAAATTATGCAGTGATCATCATTATCTAACTGTTTGATAGATTTTGTGAATGTAGATACTCAGCTTTTGGAATATAATGAAGCCTTACAAGTGTGGTTGGTTAGGAAGCTTACAAACGAATACCACTGTGAAATCGACCCTGAAACAAATGACTCCTCCAAACTATATATTCCAAATAACAGGACACCATTATTTTTGTTAACCTTGTCTTATTTCCTAGTACAGTATAATTTGGAGATATCAAGGCACTCTAATGAAACACATGTATACTTATCCCATAATAAATACTATCCCCAAAATATCCCCATAATATATATATTTTTTATTTGAGACTGAACCTTGCCTTCCTCCCCCAACAGGACCTTCACCTAAACAAAGACCCCACAGGCCTCTTCCTTGTAGCACAGGCCTTAATGACCATCCAGGGAGTGTTCGGCCTCATACCCAATATATTCGGTAAAGGAGAGGCCGCCACCAAGGTGTACGATCTCATGGTACGCCTTCGGAGGGAGATGGGAGGCAATGAACCACAGGTGAGGCATTGGGGTATTGACGGGTTAATATTATTTCAAATGTGTACGGCGAATTTTTATAAGGCTTAGTTAGTTTTCCCCAATTCATTTACTGTATTTATAATTTCTTTACTGGTTTTGTTGTGTTGTTGATAATTAATGTTTGTTGCTCTTTTATATGGTAGTTAGTTCTGAATGTTAATATTTGCTGTTTGGTAAATCTGGAGTAACTGATTTTTCCATTCTATTGTTTTTGTTCATTTGGTTCTGTTTCCTGTCGTACCCCACCTTCCTATCACCTTCTCCCTCCCGCTCAATCCTTCAACTGTCCTTCCTTTCCTTCATGCTTGCAACCCCACCTTTCTATCACCTTCTCCCTCCCTCCTTTCATTCGTACTTGCAACCCCATCTATCATACATATTGCCTTCTCCCTCTCTCTCAATAATTCTTTAACCGTCCCTCCAATCAGGTGACGCCACAGATCGAGCAGCTGATCCTGATTGACCGTTCAGTGGACCTCATCACACCCCTGGCCACACAACTCACATACGAGGGACTCATTCACCAGTTCTTTACCATCAACAATTGTAAGCCAAGTCGTGTATAATAATAATAATAATAATAATAATAATAATAATAATAATAATAATAATAATAATAATAATAATAATAATAATAATAATAATAATAATAATAATAATAATAATAATAATAATAATATATACTGTATACCTTTATCCAGCGCTAACCTGTACTTCATTTTACACTCAGTCTCCCTCCTTGAAGATCACCAAATGTTTTCCCAGGCTTCTGTTATTCATTACTAACTAAGGAATTTACTGAGCCTGTCTTAAAAGAATATAATAATAATGTGCTAAATTTTACTAAGCCTGCGGTAAAAGGATTTATGTGTTAAATTTAATCATCTTATATCGAGGGTTTACTGTATCTCATTATAAGCTTTGGTACAATTTTCCCAGGATAAATGTGTTAAATTTAATCATCTATTATCAAGGGCCTACTTTATCTCATAAGCTTTGGTACAATTTTCCCGGGATACTGTACTTTGATTGTCGTAAAAAAATATAACATCATCTCTCAACCTCAGGCACAGTCAAACTACCAGGGGAAAAGTTTGCCAAGTCAGGACCGTCCAACACCTCCGCTCCCTCCTCCGTTGATTTCCCCGAGGATACCATGACACCCCAGACTAAGACCATCCAGCTCTCCGGGGCGGAAGTGCTTCACGCCGAGATACGCGACTGTAACTTCTCGGCGGTGGGCCCCAAACTCTCACGGCACGCCAAGTCCGTCATGGCCCTTTACGACGAGAGGCACACGGCCAAGACAGTCGGGGAGCTGAAGCAATTTGTACAGAGAATGCCACAGTTGGAACAGTACAAACAGAGTGTTGCTACACGTTAGTACACACACAATAATAATATATAGTTGTTTGTTGTTGTTGTTGGTGTTGTGGTCATAGAGAATTATACACCTACATCTATTTATACTAGACACACTGAATAATATCATAGAGAATTATACACCCACATCTATTTATATTAGACACACTGAATAATATACAGTTGTTGTTGTTGTTGTTGTGGTCATAAAGAATCATACACCTACAGCTATTTATCTCTAGTATGACTCAGATTTTCAGCAGTGTCACATTATTAACAAAGACACCAACAGTATTTATTTTCTAGTTAAATCAGTTATTGAATACCTGGCCTGCCTTTCCTTACAGACACAACCATCGCTGAGTTACTGAAGGAGAAGATATCATGTCACAATATTAATAAAGACATCAACCGTATTTATTTTCTAGTTAAATCAGTTATTGAATACCTGGCCTGCCTTTCCTTACAGACACAACCATCGCTGAGCTACTGAAGGAGAAGATATCATGTCACAATATTAATAAAGACATCAACCGTAACCGTATTTATTTTCTAGTTAAATCAGTTATTGAATACCTGGCGTGCCTTTCCTTACAGACACAACCATCGCTGAGCTACTGAAGGAGAAGATATCATGTCACAATATTAACAAAAGACACCAACCGTATTTATTTTCTAGTTAAATCAGTTATTGAATACCTGGCCTGCCTTTCCTTACAGACACAACCATCGCTGAGCTACTGAAGGAGAAGATATCATGTCACAATATTAATAAAGACACCAACCGTATTTATTTTCTAGTTAAATCAGTTATTGAATACCTGGCCTGCCTTTCCTTACAGACACAACCATCGCTGAGCTACTGAAGGAGAAGATATCATGTCACAATATTAATAAAGACATCAACCGTAACCGTATTTATTTTCTAGTTAAATCAGTTATTGAATACCTGGCCTGCCTTTCCTTACAGACACAACCATCGCTGAGCTACTGAAGGAGAAGATATCATGTCACAATATTAACAAAAGACACCAACCGTATTTATTTTCTAGTTAAATCAGTTATTGAATACCTGGCCTGCCTTTCCTTACAGACACAACCATCGCTGAGCTACTGAAGGAGAAGATATCATGTGGACAATTCCGACCAGCACTACAGATGGAGCAAGAGTTCCTTAAGGGTTTGGACACGGATAAGGTCAACCCATTCATTGAGGATTTGATTGCACAGAAGGAACCCCTAAACAATGTCAGTCTGGGAATGTCGTATCATGGGGGGCCGTATTCAAGAACATTCGTGGTGTATACGATGGTGTAGTACCGGTACGATCAAATATCCACCGACAATTTTCATCCATCGTAGTAAATATCTTGGTAATAAAGAACAACACATGTATATATGATTTTGCAGCACCTCATAATAATAATAATAATAATAATAATAATAATAATATCCACCTACACTTTCCTTCCATCGTAGTAAATATCTTGGTAATAAAGAACAACACGTGTATGATTTTGCAGCACCTCATAATAATAATAATAATAATAATATCCACCTACACTTTCCTTCCATCGTAGTAAATATCTTGGTAATAAAGAACAACACGTGAATATATGATTTTGCAGCACCTCATAATAATGATAATTGAGGGGGTTGAGTTGACGTAAGGTGTTGTTGTATGATTATATTTTGATATGATACTGATTTATTTGTACGATGGAAGGAAAGTGTCGGTGGTTATTTGATTGTGACTGTACCTGTACGATGACTCCATAGAGCCATCGTACCAGTACCACACCATTCCCTACACCATGGATGTTCTTGCATATGATATCAGGGATTCATACCCATACCATAGTACAGTATTATCACACATAAGTACAAGATATAGATAAAGTAATAGAAAGATAAAGTAATATAGATAAAGTAATATAGATAAAGTAATAGAAAGATAAAGTAATAGAAAGATAAAGTAATAGAAAGAGAAAGTATAATTGGTAAAGTAATATAAAGATAGAGTAATAGATTAATTAAATTTTAACTTAATAGACAGTTAGATTAATTAAATTTTAACTTAATAGACAGTTAGATTAATTGAATTTTAACTTAATAGACAGGTAGATTAATTGAATTTTAACTTGATTTACAGGTAGATTAATTGAATTTTAACTTAACAGACAGGCAGATTAATTGTATTTTAACTTAACAGACAGGCAGATTAATTGTATTTTAATTTGACAGACAGGTAAATTAATTGTATTTTAACTTGACAGACAGATTAATTGTATTTTAACTTGACAGACAGGTAGATAAATTTATATATATATATTTTATTTTATTTATTTTATTTTTTTCTTGCACATTCATATTTTATTTATGTTTTTTTTTTTTTTTTTTTTTTTTTTTGCGGCAGGTGTTACGACTGATGTGCCTACAGTGTGCGGTGAACGGCGGACTGAAGCCCCGCGTACTGGAACACTACCGACGCGACCTCCTACACACCTACGGCTTCCACCACATCCTGACCCTGGAGAACCTGGCCACCGTGAGGCTCCTGTACCCCCAAGAGGCTCGCTCCACCTACCCAACCGTCCGTAAGACACTACACCTCACCGTCGACGATGTCAGCGAACAGGACCCCAATGATATGGCCTATGTACATTCTGGGTAAGGTTTTAATTTAGTAGTAAACTCTCACTAGGAAGTATTAATTACCACTGTGAAATCCTGTACATTCTAGGTAAGGTTTTTAATTTAGTAATAGACTCTTCACTAGGGAGTATTAATTACCACTGTGAAATCCTGTACATTCTGGGTAAGGTTTGGATTTAGTTGTAAACTCTTCACTAGGAAGTATTAATTACCACTGTGAAATACTTCCACACATTGGCTTATACTTATACTGGGTTGGGAAGGATGTGCGTGTATGTATGTATGTCAGACTGTGGGCATCTATGTAAGTGTAGGTTTAATAACACTACCCAAATTTAACTCTTTTTTTGAACTACAATTATGCCCCTCTAAGTTGTTTTTGGTAGAGTTGGAAGTGAGTTGTTTGTTGATAGTGTTGGAAGTATATTTTTACCTCTTTATATATTTACAGTTATGCCCCTCTAAGTTGTTTTTGGTAGAGTTGAAGTGTATTTTTACCTCTTTATATATTTTACAGTTATGCCCCTCTAAGTTGTTTTTGGTAGAGTTGAAGTATATTTTTACCTCTTTATATATTTTACAGTCATGCCCCTCTAAGTTGTTTTTGGTAGAGTTGGAAGTGTATTTTTACCTCTTTATATATTTTACAGTTATGCCCCTCTAAGTTGTTTTTGGTAGAGTTGAATTATATTTTTACCTCTTTATATATATACAATTAAGTTGGTTTTGGTAGAGTTGAAGTGTATTTTTACCTCTTTATATATTTTACAGTTAAGTTGTTTTTGGTAGAGTTGGAAGTATATTTTTACCTCTTTATATATTTACAGTTATGCCCCTCTAAGTTGTGTTTCATAGTGTTAGAAGTGTATATTTACCTCTTTATATATTTACAATTAAGTTGGTTTTGGTAGAGTTGAAGTATATTTTTACCTCTTTATATATTTTACAGTTATACCCCTCTAAGTTGTTTTTGGTAGAGTTGAAGTGTATTTTTACCTCTTTATACTGTATATTTACAGTTATGCCCCTCTAAGTTGTCGTTGATAGTGTTAGAAGTGTATATTTACCTCTTTATATATTTACAGTTAAGTTGTTTTTGGTAGAGTTGAAGTATATTTTTACCTCTTTATATATTTACAGTTATGCCCCTCTAAGTTGTTTTTTATAGTGTTGGGAGTGAGTTGTGTTTCATAGTGTTGGAAGTATATTTTTACCTCTTTATATATTTACAGTTATGCCCCTCTAAGTTGTTTTTGGTAGAGTTGAAGTATATTTTTACCTCTTTATATATTTACAGTTATGCCCCTCTAAGTTGTTTTTGGTAGAGTTGAAGTATATTTTTACCTCTTTATATATTTTACAGTTATGCCCCACTAAGTTGTCGTCTAGTGGAGTACTTGGCTGGTCCTGGGTGGAGAGCCATCACTGGAGTACTACAACACTTGCCTGGACCAACACTCACAGAAACACAACAGTTACCGTCAGCTCTCAGACAGAGACGTAGGTGCTTGCAGTAAAGTAGACCCAAGATAATTATACTTGTTGATTATTTATTGATATACTTGTCCCTCTCAGTCCCTCATTGAAGACCACAAAATGTTTTCCCAGGCTTGTGTTATTCTTTCTTTACCATACACACTAAGTGACTTAATTGTCCCTGTGTTAAAAGAATATATTGAGAATTTCTTGCATATTCTATCAAAGGCCTAACCTATTGTAGTTAATGCTTGTTGTTTCATTAAGGGGGTGCGGGATTAGGTGACAGGCTTGGGGGGGTTTTGGGGGGTGCGGGAGTAGGGGGACAGGCTTGGGGGGAGGGTAGAAAGCCTGTCCCCTATTCCCGCACCTCCCCCCCCCCAAGCCTGTCCCCCTACTCCTGCACCCCCCCAAAAACCCCCCCAAGCCTGTCTCCCTACTCCCGCACCCCCCCAAGCCTGTCCCCTACTCCTGCACCGCCCCGAAACCCCCCCCCAAGCCTGTCCCCCTATTCCCGCACCCCCTTAATAAAGAATACTTTTTCGTCCACAACTTCAGCGGTGAAATTTATGTACAGTCGGCAGCATAAGTTGGCTTCATTTCTACCTATGTATCTATGAGCTATATTAATGTTGTAACACAATTTGAATGCAGAGATGACAGATATACTTCACACGTGGTAAATGACACATGTTTTTAGGATAGAAACTGGTTCAGAATGCAACTATCTGGTCATATTTGCATTACCAAGTGCATAAGATGGACGCGAATTTATGCTGTCGGCTGTACTGTACAATGAATGGGATTAATATTAAACTGTGAAATCATTTAGAAAGATGAATGCAATATCTTGATAATGAGAGATGTGTTTAGGGGAGATTAAGGTGTGCGGGAGCAGGGGACAGGCTTGTGGTGGGGGGGGGGGGGGGTTTGGGGGGTGCAGGAATAGGGGGACAGGCTTGGGGTGGGTAGAAAGCCTGTCTGTCCCCTATTCCCGCACCCCCCAAACCTGTCCCCCTATTCCCGCACACACCTAAACCCCCCCCCCAATTGGGCCTGTCCCCTAGTCCCGCACACCCCTAAACCCCCCCCAAGCCTGTCCCCTACTACTCCCGGACACGCCTAAACCCCCCCAATTGGGCCTGTCCCCTAGTCCCGCACCCCCCCCCCCCACAAGTTTGTGTACTTATATTTCTAATTATATTTACAGGAGGTTTAGGTGGGGGGTGCGGGAATAGGGGGACAGGCTTTCTACCCCCCCCCCAAGCCTGTCCCCTTATTCCCGCACCCCCTTAAGGAAAGATCAATAATGGTGATGAATAATAAAATGTTTGTATACTTATATTTGTAATTATATTTACAGGAGGTTCAGGTGGGGGGTGCGGGAATAGGGGGACAGGCTTTCTACCCCCCCCCCCCCAAGCACCCCCTTAAGGAAAGATCAATAAGTAGCGGCAATGAATAAAATGTTTGTATAATTATATTTGTAATTATATTTACAGGAGGTTCAGGTGGGTCTGTGAGTAGTAGTGGTGAGGGAGGAACAGCTTTGGTTTTCTTCATAGGAGGGTGTACTTACTCTGAGATTGCTGCCCTACGCTTCCTGTCAACCCGCGGCGATCAAGGTAAACAACTCATTAGTCCACCTGTAAGTCACACCATAAGTCCATCTGTAAGTCAACCCATAAGTCCATCTGTAAGTCACACCATAAGTTCATCTGTAAGTCAACCCATAAGTCCACATGTAAGTACAACCATAAGTTCATCTGTAAGTCAACCCATAAGTCCACATGTAAGTCTATCGGTAAGTTTGTAAGTCAGTCAAAAAAGAAGGGTGATCCATAAGTTCACCTGTAAGTCAACCCATAAGTCCACCTGTAAGTACGACCATAAGTCCACCTGTAAGTACGACCATAAGTCCATCTGTAAGTACGACCATAAGTCCATCTGTAAGTCAATCCATAAGTCCACCTGTAAGTACGACCATAAGTCCATCTGTAAGTCAACCCATAAGTCCACCTGTAAGTACGACCATAAGTCCATCTGTAAGTCAACCCATAAGTCCATCTGTAAGTCACACCATAAGTTCATCTGTAAGTCAACCCATAAGTCCATCTGTAAGTCACACCATAAGTCCATCTGTAAGTCAACCCATAAGTCCATCTGTAAGTACGACCATAAGTCCATCTGTAAGTCAACCCATAAGTCCACCTGTAAGTACGACCATAAGTCCATCTGTAAGTCAATCCATAGTTCACCTGTAAGTCTGTAAGTCAATCAAGAAGGGTAATCCATAAGTCAACCTGTAAGTCAACTCATAAGTCCACCTGTAAGTCTGTAAGTCAATCAAGAAGGGTAATCTATATGTCAGTTTGTTCTGATACTGTTTTTAATTTCTCTTTATTGTCCCTAATTTAAGTTAAGGTTATTATCATGTATATAATTTATTTTATTGTTATTATTATTATTATTATTATTATTATTATTATTATTATTATTATTATTATTATTATTATTATTATTATTACTATTATTATTATTATTATTATTACTATTATTATTATTATTATTATTATTATTATTATTATTATTATTATTATTATTATTATTATTATTATTATTATTATTATTATTATTATTATTATTATTATTATTTTTATTATTATTATTATTATTATTATTATTATTATTATTATTATTATTATTATTATTATTCTCCCTTTCAGGTGGTCCAGAGTATGTCATCGCTACAACCAAGATCATTAGTGGAGATCTATTCCTTGACTCTCTCTCTGAACAGTTGGAAGTGTAGGTAGGTAGTAGGTAGTAGAGGAGAGAGAGAGGGAAGGGAAGGGAGGAGGAGAGAGAGGTAAGGGAGAAGGAGAGAAACTATACGTGTAGAAAGATAAGTGAAGGAAGGAGAGAGAGAGGTAAGGGAGAAGGAGAGAAACTATACGTGTAGAAAGATAAGTGAAGGAAGGAGAGAGAGAGGGAAGGGAGAAGGAGAGAAACTATACGTGTAGAAAGATAAGTGAAGGAAGGAGAGAGAGAGAGGAAGAGAGAAGGAGAGAAACTATACGTGTAG
This sequence comes from Petrolisthes cinctipes, assembly GCA_033782935.1. Lineage (NCBI taxonomy): Eukaryota > Metazoa > Arthropoda > Malacostraca > Decapoda > Porcellanidae > Petrolisthes > Petrolisthes cinctipes. The sequence goes on from JAWQEG010009044.1 coordinate 22,197, forward strand.
AAAGATAAGTGAAGGAAGGAGAGAGAGAGGTAAGGGAAAAGGAGACAAACTATACGTGTAGAAAGATAAGTGAAGGAAGGAGAGAGAGAGGTAAGGGAAAAGGAGAGAAACTATACGTTTAGAAAGATAAGTGAAGGAAGGAGAGAGAGAGGTAAGGGAGAAGGAGAGAAAGACACATGTAGAAAGATAAGTGAAGGAAGGAGAGATAAATGGTGTCCTGTTGCTTGGAATAATCAGTTACCCCACATTTACCAACACTGTACAACCTCCTTAATTAATTAAATCCAGTCACATTAATAAATAATTATATACCCTGTAATAAAATATGTATATAAGTATGTATGTATGTAAGGACAAGTACTGTAGCTGTCTGTTACAGTTTTTATAATTGACAGTAGGTCCTTAATATAAGATGAATATATGTTTATTATTCATTGTATATCCAGGGAAAAATGAAGTAAGTGTTTATTATTCATTTTATATCAAGGGAAAAATGAAGTAAGTATTTATTATTTATTTTATATCAAGGGAAAAATGAAATAAGTATTTATTATTCACTGTATATCAAGGGAAAAATGAAGTAAGTGATGGATACAAGTATTTATTATTCACTGTATGAAGTAAGTGTTTATTATTCATTGTATATCAAGGGAAAAATTAAATAAGTGGTGGATACAGATATTTATTTATTCATCATAATTATATCTAGTGTCTACTTTACTCACATTACCCCAGAATAACTACACATAATATTATAATGTTGTAGTAATGGGAAGAAGAAGAAGGAGGCTGTACTGAAGAAATAGATATTGCTTGCTTCTGTGTTTGTAAGATAATTTATTGTCTTTTATTATTATTATATATTGTATTGGAACTTAAGGGGGTGCGGGAATAGAGGGACAGGCTTGGGGGGGGGGGGTTTAGGGGGTGCGGGAGTAGGGGGACAGGCTTGGGGGGGGTTTTAGGGGGGTGCGGGAGTAGGGGGACAGGCTTTCTACCCACCCCAAGCTTGTCCCCCTATTCCCGCACCACCCCAGTCCCCCCCAAAGCCTGTCCCCTACTCCCGCACCCCCTAAAACCCCCCCCCAAGCCTGTCCCCCTACTCCAGCACCCCCTAAAACCCCCCCCAAGCCTGTCCCCTCCTACTCCAGCACCCCCTAAAAACCCCCCCCAAAGCCTGTCCCCTACTCCCGCACCCCCTAAAACCCCCCCCAAGCCTGTCCCCCTACTCCAGCACCCCCTAAAACCCCCCCAAGCCTGTCCCCCTACTCCCACACCCCCTTATGGGACCCTGTGTGTGATGTTGTCAGAAAATTGGAGGTGGTAAATGAGTCCTTCAAATATTGCCACGAAACACACACACACACACACACCTATCTCTCCTTACCCACACACACACACACACACCTATCTCTCCTTACACACACACACACACACACAAACACCTATCTCTCCTTACACACACACACACACACACCTATCTCTCCTTACACACACACACACACACACACACACACACACACACACACACACACACACACACACACACACACACCTATCTCTCCTTACACACACACACACATACATACACACCTATCTCTCCCTTACACACACACACACACACACTTCTCTCTTTACACACACACACACACACACACACACTATCTCTCCTTACATACTCACACACACACCTATCTCTCCTTACACACACACACACACACACACACACTTCTCTCTTTACACACACACACACATACATACACACCTATCTCTCCTTACATACTCACACACACCTATCTCTCTTACTCACACACACCTATCTCTCTTTACACACACACACACACACACACACACACACACACACACACACCTATCTCTCCTTACACACACACACACACTTCTCTCTTTACACACACACACACACACACACACACACACACACACACATACAAAGAAGGAGCTTATTTGTCTCGTGCATAGTCAGGAGGAATCAGAAGCCTTTAATTCTCATACACGATCACAGTGTCCTTAAGGGGGTGTAGGAATAGGGGGGGTTTAGGGGGGTGCGGGGAATAGGGGGACAGGCTTGGGGGGGGGGAGGAGGGGACAGGCTTTTGGGGGGGGGTTTATTAGGGGGGTGCGGGAGTAGGGGGACAGGCTTGGGGGGGGGGGGTTTTAGGGGGTGCGGGAGTAGGGGACAGGCTTGGGGGGGGGTTTAGGGGGGTGCGGGGAATACGTTACAGGCTTTACACCCACCCCGAGCCTGTCCCCCTATTCCCGCACCCCCCAAGCCTGTCCCCTATTCCCGCACCCCCTAAGCCTGTCCCCCTACTCCCGCACCCCCTAAGCCTGTCCCCCTATTCCCGCACCCCCCAAGCCTGTCCCCCTACTCCCGCACCCCCCCCAGTCCCCCCCCCTAAGCCTGCACCCCCCCAGTCCCCTATTCCCACACCCCCCAAAGCCTGCACCCTATTCCCGCACCCCCCAAGCCTGTCCCCTCTATTCCCGCACCCCCCCAGTCCCCCCCTAAGCCTGTCCCCCTACTACCGCACCCCCCTAAACCTTTAATTATTCTACATAGATTATAATACAAGACTAATTAAGATATTTTCTGTAGACATTAATTATTCCATAAACTCTATGTTACATTTATTGTTAATTGTATAATATAATGTAAAATATATTAATTAATTATACGCTATAGTAAAAGTGTTTCTCTACATTAATTTTTATTTGTATAATATAATGTAAAATATATTAATTAATTATACGCTATAGTAAAAGTGTTTCTCTATTATAGCTCCCTTCCTTTGATATATATGTGTGTGTGGTTAGTGGTTTGTTAGACTTTCCTTTGATGTGTGTGTGTGTGTGTGTGTGTGTGTGGTTTGTTAGACTTTCTTTGATGTGTGTGTGTGTGTGTGTGTGTTTGTGGTTAGTGGTTTGTTAGACTTCCTTTGATTGTGTGTGTGTGTGTGTGTGTGTGTGTGTGTGGTTTGTTAGACTTTCTTTGATGTGTGTGTGTGTGTGTGTGTGTTTTGTTAGACTTTCTTTGATGTGTGTGTGTGTGTGTGTGTGGTTAGTGGTTTGTTAGACTTTCTTTGATACGTGTGTGTGTGTGTGTGGTTAGTGGTTTGTTAGACTTTCTTTGATGTGTGTGTTTGTGTGTGGTTAGTGGTTTGTTAGACTTCCTTTGATGTGTGTGTGTGTGTGTGTGTGTGGTTAGTGGTTTGTTAGACTTCCTTTAATACGTGTGTGTGTGTGTGTGTGGTTTGTTAGACTTCCTTTGATACGTGTGTGTGTGTGTGTGTGTGTTAGACTGTACCGACCTAGTATCATGTGTGTTATCTCTATGTGCACATGCATTACACACACACTGATTCTCATGTGTGTGTGTGTGTGTGTGTGTGTAAATAAATAATATATAATAATGAGTACAAAACATAATTAACTTGATAGACTATTCCAAAAATGCAGTATTGATAATTTGTACATATAATTATATACTTTAGAAAAACCAATAATAATAATAATAATACTGTAATAATAATAATAATAATAATATAAAAAAAATGGAAAAATAAATAATGAAGGGTTGCAACTAGTAAAATGTACCTTTAATCTATCAGCCAATAATAATAATAATAATAATAATAATAATAATAAATGAAAAAATAAATTATCACCAAATTACTGTCCCTTGAAACAACACCCACCCACCTACCCACCCACTACTGTTGCCAGACGAACGATAACCCTCAAGTCCACATGTACCCATAAGCAGCAACAGACACACAGACAGACAGTAGCAGTAACAGTAGTAGTAGTAGTAGTAGTCCAACCCACAACCAACCAACCCACCAGTCTATCCTCACTACCACTAATAAGCAGCAACAGACAGACAGACAGTAGCAGTGACAGTAGTAGCAAGTAGTAGTAGTCCAACCCACAACCAACCAACCCACCAGTCTATCCTCACTACCACTCGGATTTGACAGGAGGCAGTGGTGGTGGTGGTGGTGGTGTTGTTGGGAGATATAAGCAGCTAATTGCAGTGCCTTGACTCTTATTGTACCCATTCACGTCTTTCCCCAACTGCTAACCAAAGAGGAGTTGAGGACCTTCAGTATATACAGATAATACAGTTGTTATAGTGTTTGCTTGGCTTCGGTAGCACTGCATGGGTGAGTAGTATTATAGTTAAATAGTAGACCTTCGATATATGAATGTAAATAAGTACTTATATCTTCTACTACTACTACATTAATTAAACTCTCCAGCAGTAACTCATTGAAGACTACTATCAAAATAATATTGTATGTTTTCCCAGCCTGGCTTGTGTTATTCATTACCATACATACTAACTAACTAACTAACTAACTAACTAAGTGATTTACTGACCCTGTGTTAAAAGGATATTGTGTTCGTGTGTGTGTGTGTGTGTGTTTGTGTTCCAGGCTTCTTCTGTTATTCATTACCATACATACTAACTAACTAACTAACTAACTAAGTGATTTACTGACCCTGTGTTAAAAGGATATTGTGTAATTCGTGTGTGTGTGTGTGTTTGTGTTCCCAGGCTTCTGCTGTTATTCATTACCATACACACTAACTAACTAACTAACTAACTAACTAACGAAGTGATTTACTGACCCTGTGTTAAAAGGATAGTGTGAGTGAGTGAGTGTGTGTGTGTGTGTGTGTGTTCCCAGGCTTCTGCCGTTATTCATTACCATACACACTAACTAACTAACTAACTAACTAAGTGATTTACTGACCCTGTGTTAAAAGGATAGTGTGAGTGAGTGAGTGTGTGTGTGTGTGTGTGTGTGTGTGTTCCCAGGCTTCTGCTGTTATTCATTACCATACACACTAACTAACTAACTAACTAACTAAGTGATTTACTGACCCTGTGTTAAAAGGATAGTGTGAGTGAGTGTGTGTGTGTGTGTGTTCCAGGCTTCTGCTGTTATTCATTACCATACACACTAACTAACTAACTAACTAACTAACTAACTAAGTGATTTACTGAGCCTGCATGTGTTAAAAGGATACAATAATGTGCTAAATATAATCATCTCATATGGAAGTTTTAGTGTTTATAAATATATCAACAGAACCACAACCCAAGTACGATATTCTCGAGGTCAAATGAATTTAATTTTAACTCGTGGCGAGGAGGTGACGTGATGTGTTATATCCTGCTGTTAGATTGGAGTGCCATGATTCCTCCAAAGTATGCCAGGAAACAACAAACAGGACCACATCAACACAAAAACTAATTAATGGTGTTGTTCTGTTGTTGTTGTTGTTGTTGTTGCTTGGAATAGTTTGGAGGAATCATTTACTCCATGCAGATTTACCACCCAAAATAATTAATGTGCTATAAGGTAATTCGACCCTGTGTGTGTTGTTGACAGAAAATTTTGGAGGTAATTGAGTCCTTTCAAATATTGCCATGAAACACATACACATATATACCTATCTCTCCTTACACACACACACACATTTATATACCTATCTCTCCTTACACACACACACACACATACCTATCTCTCCTTACACACTCACACACACCTATCTCTCCTTACACACACACACATACCTATCTCTCCTTACACACACACACACACACACACACACACCTATCTCTCCTTACACACACACGCACACCTATCTCTCCTTACACACACACACACACCTACCTATCTCTCCTTACACAC
>JAWQEG010009045.1:0-16345 GCA_033782935.1 Petrolisthes cinctipes
TGTAAAACTTTATTGAGGCACATAAAAAACTTTACCACTTGCACCTCTGCTTTGATTATCTACCTTAACAAATTGCTATGTTGGAGTGATAGTGGAGGTGGTGGGAGGGGTAGGGGTAGGAGTGGTGGTGGTGGTGGGGGTGGGGGTAGGAGTAGGAGTTGTGGAGGAGGAGGAGGAGGTATGATTTGTTGGAGTGATTGTGGTGGAGGGAGTGAATACAAAGGGATACAAAGGACCTCGTGAGGCTGTGAGGAAAAGTATCACATCACTCAAGATTCAAGTACAATAATACAACTATAATAATGTTTGGTTGTATTGGAATGTATGTTAGCATTTTCGGGACACTATATTGATTAGGTTGCATGACAAAACTGTAGAACCGAAAAAAACTTGAATTTATATAAAGTTATAGAATAATGATAGTCTATTCTTACCACACTATAAGTTCAGAGTTTTAGGACGCCCTGTATGCAATTATAAAATATATATGTATATATATACTATATATATATTTACTGGTCTTGTTGTTAAATGTGTGAGAGTAAACAACTTTTTTTCATCTCTTTCAAAGCAGTGTAATAAAGTGGTTTAGAAAGTAATGAATCTATATTTGCATCATTAAAACACCCACACCTGCAGTCTCACACACACACACACACACACACACACACACACACACACACACACACACACACACACACACACACACACACACACACACACACACACACACACACACACACACACACACACGTATATACACTATATAACCGATAGATAGACAGGAAGTTAGGTAGATAGATTTGATAGATAGAAAATTAGATAGATAAATAGAGAAAGTATGTATGTTCTTGAAACCTGTATATATTATTCATTATAAGAAGAAATATTGACTGGCTCGAGAAAGAAAATGAAAGTGACGCAGGAAAGAAAAAAATAAAATGAACACAGATCGAAAAATTCAAAGAAAATCAGGGAAGCAAAAGACCAACATCATTATAGTTTTATCTGGTCACTTTTCCTGGCTTACTATGGAGGAATCAAAGCACTCTAATGTACCAAAAGTATACTATATATATCCCTTTAAGGACCCTGTGATCGTGTGTGAGACTTGGTGGCTTCTGATTCCTCCTGACTATGCCACGAAACAGGCTCCTTCCATATAGGTGTGTGTGTGTGTGTGTGTGTGTGTGTGTGTGTGTGTGTGAGAGAGAGAGAGAGAGTGAGAGTTAGTGTGTGTGTGTATGTGTGTGTGTGTGTGTGTGTGTGTGTGTGTTTCGTGGTAATATTTATAGGACTCACTAACCTCCAATTTTCAGACTCCATCACAGGGTCCCTCCTCCTAACTAGCCCTCTCTGGACCCAGGTTGTCTCGGGCCATAACATATTATAGGTGCTTCCCTTCTATTGTTTACGTTATGCACCAGTGACCACGTCGATAACCTCCCCCCTTCACCCACCCACCCACCCCCTGACCCCCTCTCTATCTACCTACCTACCTACCTACCTACCACGCCCACCGCTACCCCCCTCCTCTACCCCCTTCCTCCTCCTCCCTGCAGCAAGTGTGGTGAAAAGTTTATTATTCTCTCCTCCTCTTCCTCCTCCTCCTCCATCTTTATTGACTCATTACGTATACATTATTGTTGCTTTTCAAGGGGAGAACACAAATATAAATTACTCTGTTCATTGATACACTGGTAAATTCGTCTTTTAATTATAAATATATAACTACTTGTTCGTGGTAACACCGAAAAGACAGACGGGAACTATGAGACAAACTTATGTGTGCAACTGTATCTCTCGTGCCCTTCCTCCGCCCCCCTTCCCTTCCTTTAACCCCCTGCTCCCCCCCCTCCCCCCCCTCCCTCTCCCCCCATGCCCAGTGCCTCAGCGTAATTGCCGTTTGAAGAGAAAAGCCGAAGTCAAGATACCCCGACCCCGAGCATCATTTGACATTTAAGCTACATAATAGAGAGGCACTTTGGGTCGTGTTCATTGCCAGCCAGCCAGGGAGGGAGGGAGGAGCAGTTCAAATACCAAGTCAGAACTGTGGATTTTGACGCTGGGTTTATTGTGTGTTGTGTGTGTGTTGTGTTGTGGTGGTGGAGCTTCGTCAGGTGGAGAGAGAGAGAGAGAGAGAGAGAGAGAGGACTTTTACAATTGCATACTTACAATAAACCGGTAGTGCATGCAGGGAATGAGAAAAGTAGTGAACCAGTGGAATGAGGTTAGAGAATAATACTGAGGGAGAGATGAAGGAAGGAAAGACTATAAAGGAAGGCAAGGAATGAATACTTAGTAAAGATTGCAGGGGGAAGGGATGAAAAGAGTATTAATTAAAGGATGGAGGGAGATACATATGAAGGAAGGGATGAATGGAGTGTGATAGAAAGGGAAATGAGGAACTGTGACAAGCAAGGAATGAGAGAGAGAGAGAGAGAGAGAGAGAGAGAGAGAGAGAGAGAGAGAGAGAGAGAGAGAGAGAGAGAGAGAGAGTGTGTATGAGGGATGCTGGAAAAAACCTTCCACTCCCACCCCCAACTCCATTAATGAGAGAGAGTGAGTGAGTGAGTGAGTAAGTGAGTAAGTGAGTGAGTGAGTGAGTGAGAGAGAGAGTGTGTGTGTGTGTGGGTGAGTGAGTGAGTGTGTGTATGGGGTATACTGGAACAACCCCTCCACTCCCACCACCAACTCCATCACCACCCAGTATTGCGTCAGGAGGTGGAGGAGATACCTTATACCAAGTTGGTAAACTACTTGTCGGCCCTGACCCATCTCTCTCCCAGGCTGGCTCACCCTTCCTTCATTCCTTCCTTTCTTCCTTCCTTTTTTTCTACCGAAGTTTTTTCCTTCCTTCCTTCCTTCCTATGTTTTTTCCTTCCTTCCTTCCTTCCTTCTTTCCTTCCTTCTATTCTTCCTTCCTTCCTACCTGCATTAATTTCTTGTTTCCTTCTCTCCTTTCTTCCTTCCTTCTTTTCTTCCTTCCTTCCTTCTTACCTGCATTAATTCCTTATTTCCTTTTTCTTCCTTCCTTCCTACCTGCCTTCCTTCCTTCCTTCCTACCTGCCTTCCTTCCTTCCTTCCTTCCTTCCTTCCTTCTGTCCTTCCTTCGTTCCTTCTATCGTTCCTTCGTTCCTTCTATCGTTCGTTCACTCCTTCCTTCTGTCTTTCATTCGTTCGTTCGCTCCTTCCTTCTTCCATCCATTCATTCATTCATTTATTCGTTCTTTTGTTCATTCCTTCCCCTCTCTCTTTTTATAATGATTACACACCTGTTTCCTGCAATCTCAGTATTTACATGGCTAGGTGACTATCAACACTTTATACATACTGGAATTATACCAATACTTTTTGGTGTGTATATACTTGTTTGATATCAGCCCTTGGAAGAAAACCGGTACAATTTTCTCTCAGTTAAGAAAATAAATAAATATATAAAATAAATATAGAGATACCAGTACCCAGTTACCGATACAAGTTCTTTCCCACATCTCGTAAAATGTCCACACCAACACTTTCAACAACTTCAAACAAAACAAATATCATGACACAGACGATTCAGATAAAATAATATTCTATTGGTGTTGGAGTTAGATTTCCAAGGGCGACAAGGAAACTATTAGAAGCAACAACAACTTATCTGAAATGAGTAAACAATTCCATGATATTATTGTTATTTTGCTTGAAGTTTTTAAGAGTGATTGAAGGCGTTCCTGTTTATACGACACTCTATAAAGGAAGGCCAGATTATATAACTCCTTCTCTAAACCATACCCCCCCCCCCAGTCGCCTGTCACACCAACACACACACACACACACACACACACACACACACACACACACACACACACACACACACACACACACACACACACACACACACACACACACACACACACACACACACACACACACACACACACACTCAGTCACTTATATATGTGCACACTCACTCACTCACTCACTCACTCACTCACTCACTCACTCACTCACTCACTCACAGACACTCACTCTCTCTCTCTCACACACACACACACACACACACACACACACACACACACACACACACACACACACACACACACACACATCCCTCTAGTATGAGCCAAATGATCTTTGATGATGATATACCTGGTGTTTTACAAAGAGTATTAGATTGGATAATGCTGCACACTTTAAATCTTAACACACCGGATTCCTACGATGGTATCTATGTGTGACCAACAGAGTCCTGACAACATAAAAAAAAAGTCTTGAAGTTTGTTTGATAAGCACAGCAGAAATTTACATGATCAAAAGTTCATATTATACGATGGTGGAAGTAAACATATTTCATATATATGGACACTAAATGTAATTAAACATTTCCCAGTCACTGGAACATGATAATATACATTCTTTAGTGTGTGTGTGTGTGTGTGTGTGAATGAGTGTGTGTGTGTGTGTGTGTGTGTGTGTGTGTGTGTGTGTGTGTGTGTGTGTGTGTGTGTGTGTGTGTGTGTGTGTGTGTGTGTGTGTGTGTGTGTGTTCGTGTGTGTGTGTGTGTGTGTGTGTGTGTGTGTGTGTAAAGTTGCATAAATTTATGTCTGATGATGTCTTAAAAAGATCATTGATTTCTTTGTATTACACACTATTATAGTCACCAGTTGTCTGTCCATGATAAAAGGCCTTCACCAGTGTTTGTATTAAGTTGCATGATTTTATGTCCGATGTTTTTCAAAGATGAGAGATTTGGCTAATACCAGACACTTACAGTCAAGATGAAACTGGGTGCAACCTCGTATGTTCAGGCCACCTTAAAGCCAGTCATTGCAACACAGGACACCAGTCATTTGCAACAACATAACGATACGTGTATATCATGCACAGTAGCTCCCCCTAACCCCCTCGACAATAAAGCAAGGTGCAATCTGACACACTGGACAATATTATTTGGAATATTTATCATTTATAATGTAGATGGTAGATGTTTGCTGTCAAATAGTGGTTCTGATTTACTTATAGTAGAATTTTCGCCAACATTGTCGAACCAGGAATACCAATCTAAACTATATTGACATGTGGTAAGGTAGAGTGTTTCAATTTTGTTCATCTTTCGCTCCACACGTTCAGCTAGGTTCTTTTGGCAGCAACTGTACAGCCCATAGCAAATGTTTCTGACTTACCTAGCTGCTAAGTTTTTTTTTTTTAAGTTGTGAGGTATTATGAAAAGAAGTGGTGTTGTGAAAAGAAGCATGTTATTGCATTATTATTATTTTTCCTGAATTACACATACTGGAGTTACATTACTTTCAAGTTTACACAATTGTTTCTATAATGTGTGAAATTATTAGTTCTTTTTAATAGTTATATGTGCCTCAGTTGTGTAGCTCCAATGGTCTTATCACTCTACTGGCTCCCTAACTGTATGGAAACCAGTGTGTGGGACGTGGAGATAAATGTTACTGTTTACTCTTAATGAGGGGATCGAGTCCTGAGTGAAATTTGAGAGAGAAATGTAAGAAAATGGCATTATGTTTAAAAAAAATGGATACAATTTTAACTGGAGCAAAAAATTGAGATATATTTTTAGATGAATAAAATAATGTAGCATTAATCGATATTTATCTTCTTTACAAAAGGGCCAAATGTAGTACAGAACTTTGTATTGTCCTGTCTTGTCTTTAAACATTTTATGGCATACATAATTTTTATAATCAAATTTTATGTTCGAGTAATGACACGCTATTATAATATGATAGACAGCAATATGATCCTGGTAGTGTTTACAAATGGATGGATGCAACTTGACTCACTGGAGAACCTGATAAGTAATATAGAGTAGAGTGACTGATTGAGTGGTGATTCAGTGTTGGCCAGTACGATACATTTTTACCATTATATTATTCAAGGTATGAGTTGTAGAGGCCAGAACATGAGTTATACGGTTCGGAACATGAGCTTAAATTATAGTCCAAGGTTTGAGTTGTAGTTCAGATAGGAGGAGAATGAGATGTGTCCTGTACCGGATGTTCTCTAGGCGACCCTGTTACCTCCTCCCCCTCCTACTCTTCCTCTCTCTCCTCCTCTTCCATCCCTCCTCCTCCCCCTCCTCCCCTCCTCCTCCCCTTCCCCCTCCTCTTCCCCTTCCCCCTCCTCTTCCCCCTCCTCCTCCTCCTCCTCCTCCTCCTCCTCCTCCTCCTCCTGCTACTCTTCCTCTCCTCCTCTCCCTCCTCTTCTTCCTCTCCCCCTCCCCCTCCTACTCTTCCTTTCCTCCTCCCCCCTCCTACTCTTCCTTTCCCTCATCCTCTTCCATCCCTCCTCCTCCCCCTCCTCCTCCTCCCCCTTCCTCTCCTCCTCCTCCTCCTCCTCCTACTCTTCCTCTCCTTCTCCCCCTCCTCCTCCTCCTCCTCTTCCATCCGTACCCCTCCTCTTCCTCCATTCGTAACCTGACCCCTGAAATTATGGAGATCAGTTTCAGAGACGGAGGAGATGGACTTGGGTCACTCATTATACCTCATTTCAACTTTGTACTGGTCAAAGTTAAGGGACCCTGCATGTGATGTAGTCAGAAAATTGGAGGTATATGAGTCCTTCAAATATTGCCACGAAAACACACACACACACCTATATGGAAAGGAGCGTGTTTCATGGCATAGTCAGGAGGAATCAGAAGCCTCCAATTTTCATACATGATCACAGGGACCTTATGTTTGTATTTAATTAAACTCTCATACCGACACTGCATCAGGAAGTTGGGAAAAAAGTGAAATAGGAAGGACACTGATATAATTTACCAAAACATAAATATATAGTTAACAATACATAATATGAATGATAGAATGAATGGTTGGTGGTAAGGAAGAGTTAAGGGGGTAATTCACTTTTGTTACATTGGAGTGCCTTGATTCCTCCAAAGTATGCCAGGAAACAGGACCAGATGAGCAAATATAATGGTGTTCTGTTGCTTGGAATAGTTTGAAGGATTCAGTTGCTGCAGATTTACCAACACAAAATTTCCCCCTTAAAAGTAAATGGGAATGACATTGACGTAACAGTAAGATCCCTATTAACTCTCCAGTATTAAGTATTATAAGTCAAACCTTCATACAATATTTCTTATGTAAAATTAATTGACACGATGTAACAGCAATGTGCCCATATAACATTTCAGAATTTTCAATAAAAATAAACTACATATATATGATATTTCTTACGTTTTTCCCTGAGCATTCTGTGCATCCTTCCCCTGGCACCCGTTTGGACGTGATGTGGTGCCAGAGTGCCCGGAAACGGTGGTGCCAAGTGTCCTGCCCCTCCCCAATGCCCGTGAGAACCGCCCTACCACCTCACATTCTACCCCACCCCACCCCACCCCACCCCACCACCTCACATTCTACCCCACCCCACCCCACCACATCACATCCTACCCTACCCTACCCTACCCTACCCTACCCTACCCTACCCTACCCTACCCTACCCTACCCTACCCTACTCACTCATTACTCAACTACCATACCCCATTCACTCAGTACCCCTCCTCCACCATGCCCCACACACCCACCACCACCCACCACCACCATCACACCCCACACCCACTACCACCGCACACCCAACACACCCACCACCACCACCACACACCCACCCCACCCAGCGTTGTTTGTTCAGGAGTGTCAAAAATGTAACTGTTGGTGTAGATTCTGTGAGTGTAGTCAGTAACGAGTGTCGCATCCGTCGTCACCAGGGGAGGGTCTGTCTGTGGTAATGGCTTACTTCGTTGACTCAATATTCGTTTTGTTCTTATTGTATTTTATTTATTTGTATTTGTCTTTTTCAACTTTGACTTGATGTGACTGTAGAGTATAAATAAATCCAACCCTGTGTGTGGAATTGCATCGAGATTCATCATTCGTGTTTATGTGTTGGTAAGTACAGTCATTATTTTCACCACATGTCAAGCAGCAGATACACCTGTTTTTTTTTTTTCGGGTGTACAGATTAGTGACTCATTTTTTTTCACTCATTATTGTTGTGTCTGGTGGTTGTTGATTCCCTGTACACTCCCCGATCAATAAATCGCGTGCAATGTAACGGGTAAATAAATAAAGGGTCTGTGACGATAGGCGAGTACTCGTGTTCATGGTTATTCTTACATTTGCTTTATTCGTGGTAGTCGATTTAAGTCGATTGATACTGAAAGTTGCAAAAAATATATGTTAAGTGCACTATTGTCACAAATTTGGTGTACCTGAATTCATATAAGTTATATGTATTTTTTTTTTTTTAAGTTGAGGAGGTTGTGTGCAATTTTATATCCTGCTGAAATTTACAGTTGAATTTATTGCATTTGACACAGTTTATCAAGCTAAATCGAACCGTATGATTTCACAGACTACAATGATGAAGTTTGGGTTTGTATCGTATAATTGAGACACAATTGTGACGTCAATGTGTGATGTCACTCGTGTATTTACCGGTACCATGTATGACGTTTTACCTCTTTCACTGGAAATATAATAGATAAGCTGGTAAAGTCGTTGTTCTCACTTCCTTTCTCTCATATGAATACAAATAGCAGTCCTTTATACGACAAACACGAAACCATTCATTATTATCTCTCTCTCTCTCTCTCTCTCTCTCTCTCTCTCGATCTCTCTCTCTCTCTCTCTCTCTCTCTCTCTCTCTCTCTCTCTCTCTCTCTCTCTCTCTCTCTCTCTCTCTCTCTCTCTCTCTCTCTCTCTCTCTCTCTCTCTCTCTCTCTCTCTCTCTCTCTCTCACACACACACACACATACACACACACACACACACACATTGGGCAGAGGAGGTGGTAAATGTGTGAACGTTAAGAGGCCAAGGGATGATGTATTAACTTCAGAGACTCAGGTAAGGAGTTGGTGGCAGCTAAGACTGGTACTATCGCTATCAATCCGAAACCCATATTGGCTGAACAACACAGCTTCTCATAGAGTATTAATATTGTAGTGGTCTATAGATACACTGTGGACGCTTATGTAGAAAAATGTATTACTTACTCCTCAATTTCTCTGTTTTCATTGATGTTTATATTATGGTGTTCGTGAAGGTTGACTTTCTGTTGAGTGGTGCATCCTGTAGTGAAAATGATAGTGAGGTGTATCTGAGTGATGATGTAAGGTGTCACCACTCCTGTCTAACTCTCACACGGTGTACAGTCGTGGACATAAATTTACTCTCCTCATGCTCTTCAGAATTTTATCTCTATTTTTTTGTTTTTTTGTTTTAGTAAGAAAAAATAAGTGCCGCATGCTGTAGTTTTCATACACATATTATACACATACAGGCAACATCATCCTCTGTATTATGCAAATATATTTTCACAATACGTATATAATATCATTAGAGTTCATGAAGGGAGGAAAGAGACCGAACTTATATCCACGACTGTACCACCACCACCAAGCTCCACCTTCTCCTTAATGGTAAACTTGGCGATATTATATTTTTTTGGTAAGTGTTGGTACTGAATAAAAGCAACGCGTGTAAACAAACAAATAAATATGAAGAGTGAGGTTTTGGTGTGGCAGCCGGATGATGAAGTAGTGAAATCATTCTTGTCTTTGGCCACTTGAGAAGGGCGGCCACGATACTCCTCTGTAGCCAAGGAATATACATGTATGTGTGTGTGTGTGTGTGGTGGGGGGGCGGTAGGGGGGAGGGGGCGCACATAACCTTACGTCTTTTAGAAAGGGTTATTTTATATGTGTGTGTGTGTGTGTGTGTGTGTGTGTGTGTGTGTGTGTGTGTGTGTGTGTGTGTGTTGGGGGAAGGGGGGGCGCACACAACCTTACATCTTTTTAGAAGGGGTCGTTTTATATGTGTGTGTGTGTGTGTGTGTGTGTGTGTGTGCGTGCGTGTGTGTGTGTGTGTGTGTGTGTTGGGGGAAGGGGGGGGGGGCACACACAACCTTACGTCTTTTTAGAAGGGGATGTTTTTATGTGTGTCAATTGGAGCTGTGTCATTAATTCCTCCACACTTTACTACATAACATCTTCACTGTTCGTATAATGAAGTGCTCTTCTTGGTATAGTGTGGAGTAATCAGAGCCATGTAGATAGATATGTAGTTCAGGTTATAGCCCAGAGTGGGGGTAATCGGTAGCTTTCAAAACGTCGGCAACATACTTATTACATTGTGATATAAACATCATTATCTCTTTGGTAATCTGAAATTTTATGATTTGAAGGTAAGAAAGTGGAAAAATTCTGTATTAATTGTGCCAGTAATAATAATTCATACCGTATTTCCTTGATATTCTTTGATGGTTTACAAACAGAAGTATATGCATTTCTCTTCACTATCACGTTCTTACAAGACTTTAAATATTCTGCTATATACCAGATATTATATATATATGGTAACCACAATTAATTTTCTGTGCAGGAAAAGTGTTTACTCTAATGATTCGTGGCCAGAAAAATTTTCACCGCGATATACTTTTGCTGGCAAGTCTATATATGTTGAGTTTGAATATACATACACAGGTTATTATGTCATATAAACATCAGCCCGAACCAATTTTCATCACATATATTGGCGAGGGAAAAAGCCATGGCAGAATAGGGCGGGGCAGGGTAGGGCAGGACAGGGTGGGGTAGGGTGGGGCAGGGCAGGGCAGGGAAGGATAGGGTGGGGCAGGGCAGGGCAGGGAAGGGTCGGGTGGGGCAGGGCTGGGTAGGGTAAGGTGGGGCAGGGCAGGGCAGGGAAGGGTAGGGTGGGGCAGGGCTGGGTAGGGTAAGGTGGGGCAGGGCAGGGCAGGGAAAGATAGGATGGGGCAGGGAAGGGTAGGGTGGGGCAGGACAGGGAAGGGTCGGGTGGGACAGAACAGGGGTAGGGTGGGGCAGTGAAGGGCAGGGCAGGGCAGGGAAGGCTAGGGTAGAGTAGGGCAGGACAGGGCAAGGCAGGGCATGTAGGGCTTCGGTACACAGGGGTCAAACAACGGCACTCCTCTCATGTACTTAAGGACCAAACTGTACATTGATGAATATAATGATAATTCCACAAGATACCAAGATACATATCATCCTAACACACCCTTGATCATTAGTTTCATGGCGCACTTCGGAGGAATAAAACCCCTCAAAATTGCAGCCCCTTCATTCCTCCAAAGTATGCCAGGAAACAGGACCAGATTAGCAAAAAATAATGGTGGCCTGTTGCCTGGAGTAATTTGGAGGAATCATTTGCTCCAGATTTACCAACAGACTAGACTCTTAACCCGTGTAATTAGATATAGTTTTTTTATTTTTATTATTATTATTATTATTATTTTTTTTTTTTTTTTTTTTTTTTTTAACACAGTTCAAAGCTTCAAGTCACAGGCATCTTTTTACTCCTTTAAGGGGGTGCGAGAATAGGGGGACAGGCTTGGGGGGGGGTTTAGGGGGTGCGTGAGTAGGGGGACAGGCTTGGGGGGGGGGTTAGGTGGTGCGTGAGTAGGGGACAGGCTTGGGGGGGGTTTTGGGGGGTGCAGGAGTAGGGGGACAGGCTGGGGGGTGGGGGGGTTATGGGGATGCGGGAATAGGGGACAGGCTTTCTACTCCCTCCCCCCACCCAAGCCTATCCCCTAATCCCGCACCCCCCCCCAAGCCTATCCCCCTATTCCCGCACCCCAACCCCCGCACCCTCCACCCCAAGCCTATCCCCTAATCCCGCACCCCCCCAAGCCCCCTTCCCAAGCCTGTCCCCCTACACCCGTACCCCCTTAAATATCTCATTGCTGGTGAAGTGTGCATAGGTGTCAGTGTCAGATTGTAGTTCCAGTAATTATTATCATCCACAAAATTCCAGAAAGCAAACAGGTAAAAAAAAAATACCCAGGCAGCGAGTGGTGGTTGTCAACTTCTAAAATAATGACTTAACTGTTCACCTGTGTGTGTGTGTGTGTGTGTGTGTGTGTGTTTATTTATCTATTTTTTTTTTTTTATCATGTGTGTGTTTTTTTTTATAGTGATTTTTTTTTATCGTGTGTGTGTGTGTGTTTATTTATCTTTTTTTTATCGTGTGTGTGTGTTTTTTTTATAGTGATTTTCTTTTTTCCATTGTGTGTGTGTGTGTGTGTGTGTTTTTTTTTTTTTTTTTTTTTTTTTTTATCATCGTGCTGGTTGGTTGGCTTGGTGTAAATCCATTCCTAGTCGTCGCTGGTACTTGCCTCAAACCCCTCATAACTAACTGGCTATTAATTAAGGGGGTAGTACAGTGTCGGTATAATATCTGGAGCAACTGATTCCACCAAACTGATTCCACCAGGCAACAGGCTACCATTATATTTGTTCATGTGGTCGTGTTTCCTGACATACTTTGGAGGAATCAAGAAACTCCAATGCACCAAAAGTGTACTATTCCCTTAATTAACGACCCTGTGATGTAGTCTGAAAATTGTATGTAAATGAGTCCTTCAATTATTGCCACGAAACACACACACACACACACCTATATGGAAGGAGCATGTTTCGTGGCTTACTTAGAAGGAATCAGATGCCATCAATAATTCCCATACACGATCACCGGGTCCTTAAGGGGATTGTATACTTTTGGTATGTACAGCCACAATCAAATAACCACCGACACTTTCCTTACATCGTGCAAATAAATCATTATCATATCAAAATATAATTGTACAACACCTTTCATCAACTCAACCCCCTCAATTATTATTATGAGGTGCTGCAAAATCATACACGTGTTGTTCTTTATTACCAAGATATTTACTACGATGGAAGGAAAGTGGTGGTGGATATTTGATTGTGGCTGTACATTAGTGTGCCTTGATTCCTCCAAAGTATGCCAGGAAACAGGACCAGATTAATTAACAAAGATAATACTGGAGGCCTGTTGCTTGGAATAGTTTGTAGGAATCAGTTGCTCCAGATTTACCAACACTGTATACTAAACCCTCTCTTTAAGGACCATTTTTAATGTATAGAAACTGAAAGAATGAGAGAAAATGGAAACTGTAACACATACTTGGCCCAATTCCAAACACCTACTATTCTTGTCCCTGGTGAGATCAAACAACAACAACAACAACGTCGTTTTAATTAAGGAGAGAGATTTTCTTGTTGGCAGATTGGAAGGCTACTGATTCCTCCTAACCATGCCAGAGAACAGACTCCCTCACTCATACTAATAGGGGGATCTGTTGTTTCGTGGCATAGTTTGTAGGAATCACTGACCTTCCAATTCACCAACAATAGAATCTCCTCTTAAAAAGGTCAAGAAATGTATCAATTTATGTGTGAGTGTATAATATCTGTATTTATCGTTGGTTACTGGGCAGTCATGCGTGTTAACACCGATTTCATTATAAATATATCATTATAAGGCCTCTGCTTGTTTAATAGATCAAGGTTACTAGATGCAAGGGTAGGTAGGTAGGTAGGTGTCTCAATACTTGTTTTAGCGACTGTACGGTTGGCTCCAATGTTTTGCTCCTCATGTTGCCCTTCTGTCTATAAAGCGTTAAAGAATTTGTACATTTGTAAATAAAATACTATTGAAGAATCATGTAACGCATAATAACTAAACGAGACAGGCCCATTTTATATATATATGCAGTTTAATATAATATTGCCATGATTTATTAAAGGGAAGGAGGAGAAACACAACTTTTGGAGGTAACTACACGATGTTTGTGAGACTTAAAAGGGTAGAGTACAGTGTTGGTAAATCTGGAGCAAATTATTCCTCCAAATTATTCCAAGCAACAGGCCACCATTATATTTGTTTGTTATCAAATTGGTCCTGTTTCCTGGCATACTTTGGAGGAATCAAGGCTCCCCAATATATAAAAAGTGTATTACTCAGTTAAGGACCCTGTGATCGTGTATGATATGGCTTCGATTCCTCCTGAGTATGCCACGAAACGAGCTTCTTCAGTATAAGGGGGTGTTTCGTGGCAATGTTTGAAGGACTCAATAGCCCCCCAATTTTCACACTACAACATGGGGTCCCTTAAAATGTGTGGCACTGGGGAGTAACACATTAATAGCAGCTACAGTGAAATCAGATCGTACTGTACATGCAGGTTTGTAGATCCCAGAGTTAGGTATAGGTAAGACGAGGCCATGAAGAATCGTCTCAAAATACAGAGCAAGGTCCACGTAATAACAGTTGTAATGCTAGTTGCTGTCTCCTTTTTCTTTGGACTCAGATACTTTTTATAAACTCGAGACAATTATATTCGGCTTGTGCTGTTGAGTGGTGGCCAACTACTGTGATTGTCTGAAGCGATTGAATCTCATCAGCCAGAAGGTAAGGGGGTCGTCGTGGTGGTGGTCGTCGTGTTGGTGGTGGGGGTCGTGGAGGGGGGGGCAGGTAGTGGTCGTGGTGGTGGGGGTCGTCGTTCTGTGGTGGGGGTCGTGGTGGTGGCTGTCTTGGTAGGAGTGGTGGGGGTCGTGGTGCTGTGGTGGGGGTCGTGGTGGTAGGGGT
Source organism: Petrolisthes cinctipes (assembly GCA_033782935.1). Taxonomy (NCBI): domain Eukaryota; kingdom Metazoa; phylum Arthropoda; class Malacostraca; order Decapoda; family Porcellanidae; genus Petrolisthes; species Petrolisthes cinctipes. The sequence goes on from JAWQEG010009045.1 coordinate 14,451, forward strand.
AGTGGGGGGTCGTAGTAGTGGTGGTGGGGGTCGTCGTGGTGGTGGTAGTGTTGTTATCTTTTCTGGCGAGTGATGATAAAAGTGGGACCTTGGGACGCCCCTCAACATTATTGTTATTATTCCGGTTCTTATTCTCTCTGTGTGTACCCAATTTACATGAAAAACTAATGGTCTCCGGACCGGTAAAGTTCATGCGTGGGAAAAATACGATTCGTTTACCATTCAATATTCACAGCCAGAGGAGTAAAAAGTTACACCTGCATCCTGAGAGAAAAATAAAGTAAAAGAACTCGCACACACTGATGTTGTCTCGGCAAAGAAGTTCCCAGACATATAATCTTGTCGCTCGAGGCATTTCTGAAGTATAATAATAAACTCCGAGGAATAATAAAAAGTATTGAATAGAATAATGCATAATATTCTATGTGTGTTTGTGTTTGGTTATTAAGGGGAGAGTATACTTTTGTTACATTACAGCCCCTTGATTCCTCCAAAGTATGCCAGGAAACAGGACCAGATAACAAAAATAATGATGAACTGTTGCTTGTAATAGTTTGGAGGATTCAGTTGCTCCAGATTTACCAATACAAAACTTCCCCCTTAAACAGTTCTTTCGTGATTAGGAATTCGTAATGCTTCGTGATTAGGAGTTTGGAGTTCAGCAAGTTGAAAAAAATATATGTATACTTAATTTTATTCACTGACTGTACACTCGATAAACTAAAATTATCAATGGATATATATTGTTCGAATCAATAATAATACTACACGACGGATGATATTTCTGAGATTTGCTCCAAGATAACACGAGATCTGACCAATCTGACCATCTGACCAATACATGCTAATAGAGACCCATTCTAGACTATGGTGGGAGACCGTGTGTGTTTATGTGTGTGTGTGTGTGAGAGAGAGAGAGAGAGAGAGAGAGAGAGAGAGAGAGAGAGAGAAAGAGAGAGAGAGAGAGAGAGAGAGAGAGAGAGAGAGAGAGAGAGAGAGAGAGAGAGAGAGAGAGAGAGAGAGAGAAAGAGAGAGAGAGAGAGAGAGAGCGAGCGAATGTGTGTGTGTGTGTGTTTTGGAATATACGGTAACTTCATTAACGTGTAAAAGATAGACCACTGTATTATTTTTATATAGGCTTGTGCTGCATCACGCCTCTCATTGGTACCTGAACCGTTTGTTTATCCTTTCCTCTATACTGCGCCGCCAGAGGGGTAGTGGGAGTTGGGGTAGGAGTGGGGGTGGGGGGTAGGGGGGAGAGAGGGGGGGGGGGATCCAAAAGTTTCCAGTTGTAAGAGTAGTCGAGTCAGTAGTTGCCTCCTTGAATCTTTGTAATTTGTTCAGTGATCGTAAGTTGTGATCAAATTCCACCTCTGTGCTGAAACCGTAAATACTGTTTGAAGGCATAAGTCTCGGGGTATAATGATCACTTTTACCCCAAGTATTATAACTCTACTTGTAAAGATAACTCAGCTTGGTTTACACAGGACTCTCCCGGTATCACTGTAAATAGTTTTGTGGCTTTCTAGACATGTAGGAAGGAGTGAAGCATTGACCAACAGGACCAGATAAGTGGCTGTTGTGTCCCTCTTCTATTTCTTCTTCTTCTCGTGGGTCTGCGTTATCCCACTTCAAAGATCTACCGAAATTTAGATTGAAAGTGACACAAAAACCCAGACCTTGATTGTTTGATACGCCTCTCTTGTTTTGAAAGGTTCTCTTATTTTCTCTATATCTGGTGTAATCATAATGGTGTCTGACCTCTGAACTCCTCTCTCTCTTGCCTCTCTCTCTCTCTCTCTCTCCTCTCCTTCTCTCCTCCCAGTACCTCCATGTCCTTATCCTCTCCTCCCCTTCTCCTCCCAGTACCTCCACCTCCTTCTCTCCTCCTAGTA
>JAWQEG010009046.1:0-23451 GCA_033782935.1 Petrolisthes cinctipes
CACTACCATCACCAACACCACAACTACAACTACTACGACCATCACCAACACCACAACTACAACTACTACCACCATCACCACCACAACTACATCTACCACCACCAACACCACAACTACAACTACTACCACCATCACCACCACAACTACATCTACTACCACCACCACCACCACTACAACAACAACAACAACAATAATAATAATAATAATAAGAATAATAATAACAATAATAATAATAATAATAATAATAATAATACCACCACCACCACAACAACAACAACAACAACAACAACAACAAACAATACCACCACCACCACCACTACAACAACAACTACTACAACTACCACTACCACAACTACTACTACCACTACCACTGACGTCACAGCACTCACCCTAGTAACCATTCTTGGGCATCTCATTTTTCAAGTCACGGAGAGTGGTGGTGGTGGTGGTAGCGATAGTGGTGGTTGTATGGTAGTGATGGTGGTTGTTGTTGTATGGTAGTGATGGTGGTAGTTGTTGTGGGGGGAAGTAGTGGTGTGTGTGTGTGTGTGTGTGTGTGTGTGTGTGTGTGTGTGTGTGTGTGTGTGTGTGTGTGGTGTGTGTGTGTCTGGTAGTGATGGTGGTAGTAGTTGTGGTAGTGATGGTGGTATGTGTGTGTGTGTGTGTGTGTGTGTGTGTGTGTGTGTGTGTGTGTGTGTGTGTGTGTTAGTGTTAGTGGTAATAGTTGTGGGGTAGTGATGGTAGTGGTTGTATGGTATAGTAATGGTAGTGGTTGTATGATAGTAATGATAGTAGTGGTAGTTGTGTATGATACTAATGATAGTAATATTAGTGGTAGACAGACTAAAGAAACTACTGCAATATATATAAACACAAGTAAAATTTATTAACCTGAGAATGAGAAAATAATCACACGAAGTAATTTGCATATCAACAACAAAGTGAACGGTGCAAAATCTATATAAGTAACTTGAAACCACCTCAAGCTGATTATAATTAGTAGTAGTAATAATAATAATAAGATTTTAGTGAAGAGGTCGTTGCTTCTGTTTGGGTTTTAAGAGTTAGATTCTCACAAACTGATTATAATTAGTAGTAATAATAATAATAATAATAAGATTTTAGTGAAGGGGTTGTTTGGTTCTGTTTGGGTTTTAAGAGTTAGATTCTCACAAGCTGATTATAATTAGTAGTAGTAGTAATAATAATAATAATAATAAGATTTTAGTGAAGGGGTTGTTTGGTTCTGTTTGGGTTTTAAGGAGTTAGATTCTCACAAGCTCATTATAATTAGTAGTAATAATAATAATAATAATAATAGTAAGATTTTAGTGAAGGGGTTGTTTGGTTCTGTTTGGGTTTTAAGAGTTAGATTCTCACAAGCTGATTATAATTAGTAGTAGTAATAATAATAATGAGATTTTAGTGAAGGGGTTGTTTGGTTCTGTTTGGGTTTTAAAGGGTTGGATTCACTTGTTGGTAAATTTGAAGGCTACTGACGACTCCAAAGTATATAATTACCGTATGTCAAAAATCAGACTCCCTTCTCTCAGTAATTAGGGGATCTGTTTCGTGGCATAGTTTGGAGGGATCATTAGAGACTCCAATTCACTAACTATTTTAGAGAATCTCCCGTTTAGGATGGTGGCTCAAAAATATTATACTGGGCTACCAAACAGATTCATTTATTCGTTTATTTATATATATATTGAGACAAGAATGAAGGGAAAGAAAGAGAGGATGATGAAGATAGAGTAGAGGAAGGGAGAGAATGAAAGGAAAGAAAGAGAGGATGATGTAGGTAGAGGGAGGAGAGAATGAAAGGAAGAAAGAGAGGATGATGATGGTAGAGGGAGGAGAGAATGATAGGAAAGAAAGAGAGGATGATGAAGGTAGAGGGAGGAGAGAATGAAAGGAAAGAAAGAGAGGATGATGATGGTAGAAGGAGGAAGGATGTAATAAGAAAAGATAAGAAAGCATGGGAGAAGAATGGAGAACGAAAAATGAGAGAATAAAGGGAAAGAAGATAAAAATAAATGGAAGGACGGCAAGGAGTTAAATGAAGAAGGAATAGAGGAATGGAAAGAGAGAGAGGAGGATGAATATAGAGGGAGGAGAGAAATAATAAGAAATGGAAAGACAGGAAAGGAGTTAAATGAAGAAGGAATAAAGGAATGGAAAGTGGAGAGGAGAAGCAAGGAAGAGGAGGAGCAGAAGGATGTGGAAGGGAGAGAGAGGAGAGAGAGTATGGAGGAGGGGGAAGGGGGGGAGAAAAGGGGCAGGAAGCAGTATTGGTGGTGGTGGGGGTGGGGGGAGGGGTGAAGAAGGGATGTGGGGAAGGGGGGGGGGGTTCAGACAGAGAGGGGGGAGGCGTGCCTGGCCCAGAACAAAATGGCGGACGGATGGCAAGTTGGGAGTGGTGTAGTAGTGGTAGTGGTGGTGGTGGCCGGATGTTGGTAGTTTGGCCACCACTACCACCACCACAACCACCACCACTACAAAAACAACAACAATACCTATCATTACTAAACCTTCAGACCATCGTTATTTTTGTTCATCTGGTCCTGTTTCCTACTATCACTATTATACTATTAATAAAGGCTCTCTGATACACCAAAAGTTTACTAAATAACTAACCTTTTAACATTTATATACACAGTGGTTTTCATGGTCTTTTAGTTAGTGTTGGAAGGGAGGGAGGAAGGTAGAGCACTTGGAATTGGAGGTAGGTAGATTACTTGGAATTGGAAGTAGTAGATAACTTGGAATTGGAGGTAGGTAGATCACTTGGAATTGGAGGTAGATTGATCACTTGGAATTGGAGGTAGGTAGAGCACTTGGAATTGGAGGTAGATTGATCACTTGGAATGGAGGTAGGGAGACAGATAACTAATTTACTCTATACCACCTTGTCTTTCTTTCTTGGCAGGTAAGTAAAAATAAGGACCTTGAGTAATGAACTGACAATATCCAGTAAGCAAGCAGCACTTCTGTATTTTTTTTTTTTTTTATTTTTTTTTTTTCACGTCTCTTAAAAAATTGAAATGTTGGTTGGTTTTGGAGACGACGATGATAATAATGATGATGATGTCAAGTGGTTGGTATTAGTTTGTTCCTGTGATTCGGTTTGTGTGTGATGTACTGGAAATTCTCTTATAATATTTTAATAATAATAATAATAATTTACTGAGCTCTCGTTTTCGGATATTGGTAAACAAACTCTGATAGTGCATTATAATTTTAGTGATTGCCTTAATTTTATTTTATTTTCTTCACATTGTGTATAATTTTAGTGATTTCTTTAATTTTTCTTTTGATTTTCTTCACATTGTCTTCTCCATAGTGTATAATTTTAGTGATTGCCTTAATTTTATTTTCATTTTCTTCATATGAACAGCTAGTGTTTTTTTTTTTTACTGTTTATACTAAATGGAAAATTACTCTACTTTTTTCTCTACATTTCGCATCATCATCTTTATTTCCAATCACTACACTCGCAATCCAAAATTTGTATCCAGGTCTTGTTGAAGTTTCGAATAATTTGACATGCTAGTGAACCAATTACAACGCTTATCCTGTTTCATATTTGTATCCAGGTCTTTTTGAAGTTTCGAATAATTTGACATACTAGTGAACCAATTACAACACTTATCCTGTTTCATATTTGCTTGAGCTCACTTAATACTCGATTAGGCTCTTCGAAGCAAACCTGTATACATATTTTGTATTGTGACTGTACATACGTGTTCTGGTGTCCAACATACATATGGGTGTATATGTATGTATGTATTGTATGTATGTATGTATGTATGTATGTATCAAGAAGTTACAACACAGTGAAATAAAAAATTGTTAGATAGTTAGAAAAATTATGCCCATTTGATTTTAGTTGACTATTAAGTGACCCTGTGATTTAGTCAGAAATAATTGGGGGTAAACGAGTGCTTCAAATATTGCCACGAAACACACACACCTCTATGGAAGTAGGGTGTTTCGTGGCATAGTCAGGAGGAATCAGAAGCCTCCAATTCTCATTACGTTTACAGGGTCCTTAATTAAGTGCGAGGTTGAAATAGACATACATACACACCAACAAACAGATTGATTATGGTGTGTGTGTGTGTGTTCTGATTGTGGTGTGTGTGTGTATTCTGATTGTGGTGTGTGTGTGTATTCTGATTGTGGTGTGTGTGTGTTCTGATTATGGTGTGTGTGTGTGTGTGTGTGTATTCTGATAATGGTGTGTGTGTATATTCTGATTATGGTGTGTGTGTTATGATTATGTTGTGTGTGTGTGTATTCTGATAATGGTGTGTATGTGTGTATTTTGATAATGGTGTGTGTGTGTGTATATATTCTAATTTCCAGTAAGAAGAATAAGTTGCTGTTCACCCTGTAACATTGACAAAGGTGACTCATGTTAGTATGATAATAAAATAACTTTCTCTTCCACGGCTATAATATAATCCAGCTCCAACTTCCCTGGAATCACAAAACTTAAAGGACCCTGTGATCGTGTATGGGACTTGGTGGCTTCTGATTCCTCCTGACTATGCCACGAAACAAACAAGCTCCTTCCATATAGGTGTGTGTGTGTGTGTGTGTGTGTGTGTGTGTGTGTGTGTGTTTCGTGGCAATATTTGAAGGACTCATTTATCTCCAATTTTCTGACTACAACACAGGGTTCCTTAAAGGGGAGGTTTTGTGTTGGTAAATCTGGAGCAACTGAATTCTCCAAACTATTCCAGGCAACAGAACACTTATTATTATTGCTCTTCTGGTCCTGTTTTCTAGCAGCATACTTTGGAGGAATCATGGCACTCCAATGTACCAAAAAAGAATTATACCACCTCAAGGGACCCTGTGATGTTGTAGTCAGAAAATTGGAGGTCAATGAGTCCTTCAATTATTGCCAAGTAACACTCACACACACCTATATGGAAGGAGCTTGTTTGTTTCGTGGCATGGTCAGGAGGAATCAGAAGCATCCAATTTTTTTCAAACACGATCACAGGGTCCTTAATTAAGCAGAGAACCTCTTTTGTGTATTGTGGTGGTTGTTTAATGGTTGAGGTGGTACAATAGTGAGTTGTCTGAGTGGTATAGGTGTGTGGTTGTTGCTGATGTGTTGTTGTGTTTGTGGTTTCTTGGGTAGTGTTGTTGTGTTTGTGGTTTCTTGGGTAGTGTTATTGGTTTGTGGTTGTAGTGGTTGTTTAATGGTTGAGGTGGTACATTAGTGAGTGGTTAGAGTGGTATAGGTGTGTGTGTGGTTGTTGTGATTGTGGTTCTTGGGTAGTGTTATTGGTTTGTGGTTATTGTGGTTGTTGTTTAATGGTTGTTGTTTGTGGTCGAGGTAGTACATTAGTGAGTGGTATAGGTGTGTGTGGTTGTGTTTGTGGTTTCTTGGCTAGTGTTATTGGTTTGGGGGTTTTGTGTTGTTGTCTTTTGGTCAGAGTGGTATAGGTGTGTGGTTGCTGATGTGGTGTTGTGGTTGTGGTCAGAGTGGTTATAGGTGTGTGTGGTTGTTGCTGATGAGTTGTTGTGGTTCTCGAATAGACTTGTGTGTTGTGGTCCCTGTTCTAAGTCTTGTGTTTTCAGAGGCGACAGTGAAGTGATGACGAGTGAAGTGAGGAAATTTATTAAAGGGGATATATAGTAAATGATTTCTCCAAACTTTTCCAGGCAACAGAGCACCACTATATATATTAATGGGTGCTGTCTCCTGGTGTACTTTGGAGGAATTAAGACACTCCAGTATACCAAAAGTGAATTACCTCCTTACTTAATGTATTGGGTTGGCACTATACTGTATATATGTATTTAAACTGGACTATTTGCCTCGTGAAAAATGTAAATAAAAACTAATAATATTCTTTCAGCTCGATTGAGGACTGTATTTATCACGTATTTCTTATTTGTTGTTATTAAATCCATTTCTCCTTCAGTTTGATGGAGGCTAAATATATCAGGTTTTCCTTATTTTTTGTTATTAAATCCATTTCTATTTAAGTTTGATTGGAGAACTGAATTTATTATTTTTTTTTTTTATTTTATTTTTTTTATTAAATCCATTTCTCTTTCAGTTTGATTGGAGACTTTATTTATTACGTTTTTCTTATTTTTTGTTATTATTATATCTATTTCTCTTTCAATTTGACCATTAAAAAATAGAAAGGGGGTGAGTGGGTCGAGGTGGGGGGTTGAGAAAGTGAGAAAGAAGAAGAAGAAGGGATGTAGGTAAGGAAGGATGAGGGGGTGGTATGATGTGAAGGGGGGTAGCGGTGAGAAACAAGAGGAAGGGATGAAGAGGATAATGAGGTGGGGGGTGGGGAGGTAAAGGAAGGAGGGGGTGAGTGGGGGGAGGGGGGTCAGGCACTAAGACGAGGTGCCCAGTTCTTGACCATAAAAGGTGAGTGACTCATGGCTACACACACACACACACACACACACACACACACACACACACACACACACACACACACACACACACACACACACACACACACACACACACACACACACACACACACACACACACACACACACACAGAAATCTATCTACATTAATACCTACACACCTTCAAACACACACACACATATCAACATTAATACCTACACACCTTCAAACACACACACACATATCAACATTAATACCTACACACCTTCAAACACACACACACATATCAACATTAATACCTACACACCTTCAAACACACACACACATATCAACATTAATACCTACACACCTTCACACACACACACACACACACACACACACATACACACATCTACATTAATACCTACACACCTTCAAACACACACACACACACATCTACAATAACAACACCTACACTCCTTCAAACAAACACACACACACACACACACACACACACACACACACACACACACAAAAGCACATAAAGTTTACACACCTACTATAAACACTTAAAAGGATATATGCTTTATTACCATATATAAATTTACACTCATACATACATACAAACATACAAACAAGGTCATATTATATAAACTGGTATTGTGTTTATATATGTATATTTTTTTTATGTGGATAATATGTTTTGTGTCGACACGTTCAGTTGGCAGCATAAGTTCGCTTCATTCCCACCTTTGTGTATGTATTAGGTATAGTGATGTTGTAATACAATTTTAATACAGAGATGACAGATATAGTTAGTTCTCATATGATAAATTACGTATGTTGTTGGAATAAAAACTGGTTCAGAATGCAACTATCTGGTCATATTTGCAATACAGTATCTTAAAAGTACATGAGATGGATGCGAACTTATACCGCCGGCTGTACAGTAATATTCTAAAAAAAAAAAAAAAAAAAAAAAAAAAAAGTTTGCAAACCTGTATTAATATATAGCCTTTCATTAACATACTGAATACTTGTTAATTTAATATATAGTTAATGAAAGTAGGTTGATTATAATTCGAGTCTGGTAAGATTTATATCCTTATTTAAGAACAGACCCCCCCCCCTCCCCAGGTCCTCTCCCTCACCCAACCTCCCTCATCTCTCCCCTCATTCACTCCCTCCCTCACTCTCCCTTCTTTCACTCTCCCTCCTCTTTCTCCCTCCCTCACTCTCCTTCATTCACTCTCCCTCCTTCCTTTCCCTCCTTCCTTTCCCTCCCTCCTTCCTTTCCCTCCCTCCTTTCCCTCCCTCCTTTCCCTCCCTCCCTCCTTCCTTTCCCTCCTTCCTTTCCCTCCTTCCTTTCCCTCCCTCACTCTCCCTTCTCTCTCTCCCTCCTTCACTCTCCTTCCTTCCTTCCTTCCCCTAACACCCTCCTCCCCATCCCTTCCCCTCCTTCCTTCCTTCCTTCCCCTAACACCCTCCTCCCCATCCCCCCCCATCCCTTTCCCCTCCCCCCCCATCCCATCCTCTCTCCCCACACCCTCCCCCTATCTTCCCCATCCCTCACTCTTCCCTTCCCATCCTCTCTCCCCATCCCTCACTCTTCCCTTCCCATCCTCTCTCCCCATCCCTCACTCTTCCTATCCCCTCTCCCCCATTCTTCCTCCAGTTGTCGGCACACCTGTTTCAGAAGTCGATACGCATCAACTCATTCCAAACACATAATGAATCAGACAACCAAGAAGATCGAGCCAGATGAGACAGTCGAGATGGAGGGTTGGTGGTGGGGGGTGGGGGGTGCAGGTGTGTGGTTTGGGGGGGATGTTGGGTGGGGGTTGTTGGGGGGGAGAGGGAAAGGTTAGATGAAATGTGGGTGGTTGTAGGGAGATGTGGGTTGGTGGGGGGGAAGAAGTGGGTGGTTGGTGGAGTGGGGGGGTGGGGAGGGAAGTGGGGGAGTTCTTTGGGTCGGGGGAGAGGTTAGATGAAATGTGGGTGGTTATAGGGAGATGTGGGGTGGTGGGGGGGAAGAAGTGGGTAGTTGAGGGAGTGGGGCAAAATATGTGTGTAATAATAATAATAATAATAATAATAATAAACGGTTTATTGAGCAGAATGCAGCCCTGAGACTGAAAATATACATACATAATAAATGGACATAATGAATGAATGGATGAATAGGGTCACTGAGATGTGTAATATATACAAAGATGATACATATACAGACTGGATGATTACTTATTTATTGTATTTACAGTGGTGGGAATGGGACTATTTTTATATCTGTCTGTTCTTGTTTTAATGGGTTTTAGTTTATTATAGTCATGGGCTGTGTGTGTGTGTGTGCAAGGGGAAAATGTGGGTGGGTATATGATAGGATAGGCAGCAGGTTTGGGGAATGAGGTGGGTGGGTTAGTTATTTGAGTGAGGGTAGATGTGTGTGTGTGTGTGTGTGTTGATGGGGGGAAGTGGATGAAGGGAAGGTAAGATGTGGGTAGGTGAGGGTAGGTGGGTTGAGTGAGGGGAAAATTATGTTGTTGTTGTTGTGTTTTGTAAGTGTGATGACAATGAGGGAGAAAAAAAAAATTGTTGGAACAGATTTAATTAAGGACCCTGTGATCGTGTGCTAAAGAAAATTGGAGGCTTCTGATTCCTCCTGACTATGCTACGAAACAAGCTCCTTTAATGTAGGTGTGTGTGTGTGTGTGTGTGTGTGTGTGGTGTGTGTGTGTTTTGTGGCAATATTTGAAGGACTCGTTTACCTCCAATTTTCTGACTGCATCACGGCTCGAGGGAAAAAAGAAAAGTAGGTGAAATGGCCTTGTTAGTGGAAAGTGGGTTAGTTATATATTTTGGCCTGGATAGTGTGAGTGTGGGTCGAGGGAGAGGTGGAGTGGAAGGGAGAGTATAGGTAGATGGAGTGGGTGAGAGTGGAAACGAGGGAGAGGTGGAGTGGGTAGATGGAGTAGGGGGGTGAGAGTGGAAAGGATAGGATGATAGATAATAAGAGGGATGGGATAAACAGAATTGAGTGAACGGAAGAAGAGAGAGAGAGAGAGAGAAAGAGAGAGAGAGAGAGAGAGAGAGAGAGAGAGAGGAGAGAGAGAGAGAGAAAGAGAGAGAGAGAGAGAGAGAGAGAGAGAGAGAGAGAGAGAGAGAGAGAGAGAGAGAGAGAGAGAGGGAGGAACAACGAGAAAAAAAAATAGGTGGAGTATTGAATAGGGTGTGGTCAGGGTGGGATAAGGTGTAGTGGAGTGTAGTGAAGAGACTGGGTGGGTGGGTGTGTGGGGGGGAGAGGGAAGGTGGGGTTGTGTGTGTATGGGGGGAGGGAAGATGGGTGAGGGGGAGTGAAGGTGGGTGTGTGTCTGGGGAGGGGAGGGAAGGTAGGTGGGGTGTGTGTGTGGGGGGCAGGGAAGGTGGGTTGGTGAGGGTGTGGGGGGGGGAAGGAAGGTAGGTGTGTGTGTGGGGGAGAGGGAAGGTGGGTGGGTGTGTAGGGAGGAGGGAAGGTGGGTGGGGGGGGGCAGGGAGGGTGGGGGGGTATGGGGGGGTGCATGAGACGATATGGGTAAGGGCAGGGCGGGGCAAACATCATTGGGTGTAACGGGTATATTTTGGGTGGGATTTGGGTGGGGTGAATTTCTATCGGAGGGGTCAGAGGGTGATGAGAGAGGGGGGAGGGGGGAGGGGGCCGGGGGGGGTAGTAGTAGTAGTGGTGGTGGTGGTGGTGGTGGTGGTGGTGGGGGTGGGGTGGAGTCGGTGAGGTGTGGTGGGCGAGGTCGGGTGAAATTTGGTGGAAGTGAGTGGAGTGGAGAGGTGTGGTGTGTAGTTAGAAGGAGAGAGAGAGAGAGAGAGAGAGAGAGAGAGAGAGAGAGAGAGAGAGAGAGAGAGAGAGAGAGAATGAATAAAGATACAAGAGAATATAAATAGTGGTCCAATAACACTCAAAGTCTACTCAATCTTCTTTATTATGTTTCTTTTCTCTCATGTTACCTTCCTGGCTAAAACTGAACGAGATTCCCTGAGTATTGAAAAAGAAAATCATCTCCACACAGCTGGTATGATTGTTTTGGGGTCTTTTTCACTCATGTGTAGGCTAGACTGGAGTAAATATGGATCTCGTGTGTGTGTGTGTGTGTGTGTGTGTGTGTTATGGATACTGAACTGGCTACGTGTGTGTGTGTGTGTGTGTGTGTGTGTGTTATGGATACTGAACTGGCTACGTGTGTGTGTGTGTGTGTGTTATGGATACTGAACTGGCTACGTGTGTGTGTGTGTGTGTGTGTGTTTAGTGAGGTGGGGGGTGGGGGGAGAGGAAACACACAGGGAGCAACTACACTGTGAAATCGGCCTTTACTGCAAAACCTCTCTACGTAAAGGTTAAACTCCTTGATATCAACTAGCCAGAGCTTCGTGAAAGTGTGCTAAACGAGACTCAAACTCACTACTATATTCATTTTTTTCCTACTGAAATATCCTGTATGTCGTGAAAAAAAAAGAAAAAAAGTGTGGTTAATTAAGGTGGAAGTAAAGAAAGTGTTGGTAAATCTGGAGCAACTGAATCCTCCAAACTATTCCAAGCAACAGAACACACACACACACACACCATTATATTTGTTTATATGGTCCTGTTTCCTGGCATATATACAGTACTTTGGAGGAATCAAGGCACTGCAATATAACAAAAACGAATTACCCTCTTAAATATTGCCACGAAACACACACACACACACACACACACACACACACACACACCTATAGGGAAGGAGCTTGTTTCGTGGCATGGTCAGGAGGAATCAGAAGCCTCCAATTTTCATACAAGATCACAGGGTCCTTAACTCTTGCGTTTGGGAGATGAACAGAAAATAAAATAGACTGAGTATATTATAGTTTAGTGAGTGTTGTTGCATGCTTTGCTTTCCAGATGAGAGGACACATTCACTAAGAGAAATTAGAAGAGAAATTAGAAAAGCAATTATAGTTATTTTTATTTTATTTATTTATTTATTTATTTATTTATTTATTTATTTATTAATGTCTTACTGATTCACTACAGCCTCTTGTTGTTGTTGTTGTTAGTGGTAAAAGGAAAGTGATGCAAGTTTGAAGCGAAGAGAAAGAGGCTATAACTGTAGTGAATTAGATACAAAGAGGAGTGAAGAAGAAATAATAGACCTTTGATACCATTCTGACCAAGGGTGTTTTGCAGATTGAGCCAATAACAACAACAACACACACACACACACACACACACACACACACACACACATACACACACACACACACACATACACACACACACGGGATCAAACCTTAAAAAAAAAAAGCACACACACACACACACACACACATAAAAGAGCATCGTGATTATTTGCTATGTTAATTCTTCGACTCTGTTCCTCCTCTTTCAAGAATTCCTCCTTCATTTTTCCATTTCCATTTTCACTGATAATTTTCATTGTATGTTTTTTTTTTTTTTTATCCTTGGTTCATAAATATTCCGTTGTTCTCTCTTCTTTATCACTCTTTTTATTTTCATTTTCTCCACTTGCTAAATCACGCACATCGTCTCTCTCTCTCTCTCTCTCTCTCTCTCTCTCTCTCTCTCTCTGAGGAGGGATTAGAGGAAAGTGAGGAATCAAATAAGAAGGAAAAGAAAATGAAGAAGGAAAAGAAGACGAAGAAGAAGCAACCTGGAGGAAGTGACGAGCCCGGCAGGAATTCAAAACACTCTCGGGTTCCTCACAAGGCATCTCGTGCTCCTACCAAGGAGAGGCCTGTGGATATACACATTGTAGGTGATTCCCAGGCACGAGGGCTGGAACCCCTAATGGCAGATCGCCTTCACACTTCTGTGAAGGTGAATTGTTTGCCAGGTTGTGGCAATGCTGACCTCCGAAAGGAAGCTGAGAGGATCCAAACGTCCAGATCTGCTGTCATTGCACTCATGGTGAGTGGTAATGACATCTACCTGAGAAATGGTAGAGTAGGCATGACCGAAGGAGTCCTCTCGGATGTGCTCGGTGCAGTAGACGACTGTGGGTCAAAAACCCGCAGAAGGGTAGTTGTTGGCATGCTCCCAAGGAGAGGCCCTTTAGGGACTGCTCTGTCAAAGAACATTGCAGTAAATCAGCGCCTGGCTGATTTGTGTACTGCCGAGGGGGTGTTCTTTGTGGACCCCTACACCTCACTCTTTGGTAGAGACGACCTCTACCAGAGGGATGGCACACATCTCTCACTAAAGGGGAAAGAAGTGCTTTCCAAATTAATGGAAGACGCCGTCCGACGATGTCTCAGGAGCACTCGACCGAGCGTGGAGGAGAGCCCTCGTCGCTATGCTAGAGTGACCCCAGAGAAGACATTCGCTGAGATCCTGAAGAAGGATATCCCCAGCACTACCAAGACAATGACCAAACCGGGAAACGGAAGAGTATAGGGAGCCCTGCAGTTGGGGGTTCCCTGAAGGTTCTATTGTTCAACGCCAGGTCCATCCGAAACAAGTTTTTGGAACTGCGGGCCCTCGTTGCGACAGAGGAACCCGAGATGGTGGCCATAACGGAGTCATGGTTGAGAACCTCAGACAGAGATCTTGAAGGGGAATTCGTGATTCCAGGCTACCAACTCTTCCACAAAGATAGAGAGGACAGAGGGGGTGGTGGTGTGCTGTTGTATGTAAAGAACTCCATCAAATCGATGACCTGCAACATCACATCGAACCACGAGCTCCTTGGAGTTGACCTAGAAATAGGCACTGCAAAATACAGAACCCTGCTGCTTTATAGACCCCCTGGACAACTCAATGAGATGGACAGGGACCTATACCAGTTGCTGGGTGAACTAGTGGAAGGCAGGGTGTGCATCCTTATGGGGGACTTCAACACACATGTTGACTGGGAAACCAGAGAGCCCTCTGCCGAGAACACACCACTCTTGGAGTTTGTAAATGATGAATTCCTCACTCAATGGGTAAGGGAGCCAACAAGAGGTGCTAACATACTCGACTTGGTCCTCACCTCCGAGGATGACATCATTCAAGACCTCTCTGTAAATGAAGAAATAGGTGGAAGCGACCACAAGCTTATAAGATTTTCAGTTAAGGTCCCTAATATTGAGTCCGTGACCCCGGTGCATAGAAAATTAGACATGGGGAGAGCGGACTTTGCAGGTCTTCGTGAAGGCGTTGCTGAAATGGAACTAGAGGAGGGAGAGAGTGCTGATTATCTGTGGAGGTCATTCTTGTCTTCCTTCATGGAACTTCAGTCGCGCTTTATTCCTCTGAAGGGAACAGGTCAGAAGTTCATTCAACCGAAGTGGTTTAATCGGGAAATCCGTAACCTACTAAGGGAGAGGAGAACTGCGTATCGTCGAGCGAAGGCATCTGGGGACTTTGACGGTCATAGAAGACTGAATCGAGACGTGAAGTCCAAAATAAGGGCGGCTAAGCGTGCTGAGGAGGTCCGTGTGGCTAGACTCTGCAAAGAGAACCCCAAGGAGTTTTTCAGTTATGTGAATGGCCGTAAACCAATCCGACGCAGGATCGGTCCCTTGGTGAATGAGGATGGAGCATTGATGCACTCTGATGCAGAAAATGCTAACCTCTTAAATGAGTATTTCTCTTCAGTGTTCTCTGAGGAGAGTGGTCCCATTCCCGAACCTTTGGACTCCTTCAGTGAGAAGTTGGAGTCAATGGTCTTCACCCAAGAAGAAATCGAGAGAAAAATAATCGAATTAAAAGCAAACAAGTCCCCCGGTCCGGATGGGTTCTTACCTAGAGTGTTGAAAGAAGTGCATGGTGAAGTATCACGGCACCTGTGCATGGTCTTCAACATGGTAATCCAGACTGGATGCGTTCCTAGAGACTGGCGTGAGGCAGAGGTGACTCCTATCTTCAAGAAGGGAGATGCTAGCCAACCGTCAAACTACAGACCCATCAGTTTAACCTCGATAGTCTGTAAACTCATGGAGAGCATCATGGTGGACAAAATAACAGCACACTTAGAATCAAATTTGCTACTGAGGGGTTCCCAGCATGGGTTCCGGCAGCACCGGTCATGCCTCACAAATCTGGTGGAATTCTTCCATTTTGTTTTCAGTGAGCATGATCGGGATAAAGCGGTCGATGTTGTCTACTTAGACTTTCAGAAAGCCTTTGATAAGGTACCCCACCGCCGCCTCCTTCGGAAAGTGCGTGCACTGGGCATAGACGGAAATGTGGCAAATTGGATAGAGAACTGGCTAAGTGACAGACGGCAGCGGGTGGTAGTGAATGGACAGGCTTCAGAGTGGGTGCCCGTTACTAGCGGTGTTCCCCAAGGTTCTGTTCTGGGACCACTACTGTTTATCATCTATGTTAATGACGTGGATGGTGACATGGTTGCCAAGATTTCCAAATTCGCCGATGATACTAAGCTTGGTATGAATGTCGCGAAAGAAGGAAATACTACCCGCTTACAAGAAGATCTTAGGAAGATCGGGGAGTGGTCTGACACGTGGCAAATGCCATTTAATGTGAACAAATGCAAAGTTATGCATATAGGCCACAGAAACCCCCGAACAGAGTATAACCTTAAGGGCAATGCTCTCGTAAGCACTGATACTGAGAAAGACTTGGGTGTAACTATCACCAGCGACCTCAAGTTCTCAAAGCAGTGTATTGAGGCTGAGAAGAAAGCCCAAAGGATGTTAGGGTACATAAAGCGACAGTTTGGATACCGGAACAAGGAGATAGTACTTTGTCTGTACAATTCCCTTGTCCGACCGCACCTGGAGTATGCAGTCCAGTTTTGGAGTCCTTCTTACCGGAAGGATATCGCGAGATTGGAACGAGTGCAAGCCAGGGCAACCAAACTTATACCCTCTCTTAGACACAAGAGCTATAAAGATCGGTTGGTAGAACTCGACCTGTTTTCTTTGGAAACCCGGAGACTGCGTGGTCAGCTTATCGAAGTGTTTAAAATACTACGAGGCTTTGACAATGTAGACTACAGGGACATTTTCCAACTCAGTGAGGGCACAACCAGGAATCATGGCTACAAACTTGAACTAAAGCGATACAACCGTGATCTGTGTGGTAAGTTCTTTACATACAGCATCTGCGGTACTTGGAACGCGCTTCCTGCTGATGTGGTCAACAGCAACTCTGTGGATCAGTTCAAGTCCAGATTAGACAAAGCCTTAAACCACCGTCTAGGTGTTTAAGCCGTTGTGCGAGTGTTCCTTGATGGTTTCACATGACACATTCGAGGACGGTCGCCTACTTGCGCAACTAAACCCACAGGTACCCTCTTTGTATGGATCGTAAGGTCTCCTAGGGTACTTCTTTTCCTTGTAACTCCTTGTAACTCTCTCTCTCTCTCTCTCTCTCTCTCTCTCTCTCTCTCTCTCTCTCTCTCTCTCGACAACCACCTTGCCGTGGGTGAGAGAGCTTGTGTGATCTGTTTGAATTTTGCTAGCTATGCTGGGGGACATTTAGTCCAGTTGGGTTACCCGTGCCAGAAAGGTAGCGTTATTAGGATCCTGACTAAGAGTTGTCAAATCTTCATGTTAATATTAAGTTTCACAACTGCTCTTCAACTGTCCTAACAAAAAAAAAAAAAAAAAAAAAATTTCTTCATCACTTTCGATATAAGTTTTTATTGTTAAGGACCTCACCAGCTACCTTATGCCGTGTGAGAAGGGAGGCTTTGGAACTCCTAAAACAACGCCTTTTAACGCTCACAGGTTTCGAAAGGGCTGAGATTGAAGGGATCTCAGGCGTGTGGGGTACGAGTAATGGAGATGCCTCAGGACCCCCGTAGGTATTCTCTTAGATTAATAAGCCTGACCAGCTCCCTGTGACCGTTCTTAGGTGCCTAAAGGCTCGACTGCTCTTTGGTGAGAGAGCTTTCGTGCCTCGCTGGCTGCCAGGCCAGTAAAAGATCTCGGATTAAGTCGTGGACATTTAGTTTTACTATTTGCTTTAAGTTTGGCCGCGGATGGAGGATTAGTAGGGATTAGTAGGACGACGGTTACACTTCAAGCACCCCTGTCGAAAAATCAGAGTCCCATTTACTTAGGACTCTTGTGCTGCTCAGTTGGGAGCTGCGGCACGATTGGGGCCGTCCGGCCCAGGGGAGACCTTAGGGTTGGTGTGCTTGGCTCATAAGGTTTCTGTTGGCCGAACGACCGAAAACCTTCTAGAAGTAGGCGGATGAGACTTATGCGAGACCAAATCACATTACCCTTTCTTTTGTATTATTGGTCCTAAATTGAATTGAATTAGAGCGAGATGACTGGTCCATCAGCAAGAAAATTTACATGTACTACATGCAAGGTGTACCGCTGGTGTGAGGACTTCAGCGGGAGGAGTGCGAGCGACCTAGACTCCTCGAGTGTCTGCGACTTTTGCAAACTCGAGGAGAGGTTGATGAAGCACATCTCACTGCTCACGAAGGAGAACAACTCCCTAAAGGAGGAAGTTCTCCGAATGGACTCACAGAGGTGTGACTGCCATGTGAGAGACAAGGCAGTCCAAGGAGCTTCTTCACCTGAGAGCTCCACCACGGCGGTAAAGACCAAGAAGAAGAAGAACAAAAAGAAGAACAAGAAGAACAACAACAACAACAAGAACAACAACAATGAAGAAGGAAAAGAGACTGCAGAAGGAAAAGAGACTGCAGAAAAGTGTGATGGAAAAGAGGAGGAGAATATGGAGAAGGGAGAAAAACCCAAGACAGTTGAGGAGGGATTAGAGGAAAGTGAGGAATCAAATAAGAAGGAAAAGAAAATGAAGAAGGTAAAGAAGACGAAGAAGAAGCAACCTGGAGGAAGTGACGAGCCCGGCAGGAATTCAAAACACTCTCGGGTTCCTCACAAGGCATCTCGTGCTCCTACCAAGGAGAGGCCTGTGGATATACACATTGTAGGTGATTCCCAGGCACGAGGGCTGCAACCCCTAATGGCAGATCGCCTTCACTCTTCTGTGAAGGTGAATTGTTTGCCAGGTTATGGCAATGCTGACCTCCGAAAGGAAGCTGAGAGGATCCAAACGTCCAGATCTGCTGTCATTGCACTCATGGTGAGTGGTAATGACATCTACCTGAGAAATGGTAGAGTAGGCATGACCGAAGGAGTCCTCTCGGATGTGCTCGGTGCAGTAGATGACTGTGGGTTAAAAACCCGCAGAAGGGTAGTTGTTGGCATGCTCCCAAGGAGAGGCCCTTTAGGGACTGCTCTGTCAAAGAACATAGCAGTAAATCAGCGCCTGGCTGATTTGTGTACTGCCGAGGGGGTGTTCTTTGTGGACCCCTACACCTCACTCTTTGGTAGAGACGACCTCTACCAGAGGGATGGCACACATCTCTCACTAAAGGGGAAAGAAGTGCTTTCCAAATTAATGGAAGACGCCGTCCGACGATGTCTCAGGAGCACTCGACCGAGCGTGGAGGAGAGCCCTCGTCGCTATGCTAGAGTGACCCCAGAGAAGACATTCGCTGAGATCCTGAAGAAGGATATCCCCAGCACTACCAAGACAATGACCAAACCGGGAAACGGAGGAGTATAGGGAGCCCTGCAGTTGGGGGTTCCCTGAAGGTTCTATTGTTCAACGCCAGGTCCATCCGAAACAAGTTTTTGGAACTGCGGGCCCTCGTTGCGACAGAGGAACCCGAGATGGTGGCCATAACGGAGTCATGGTTGAGAACCTCAGACAGAGATCTTGAAGGGGAATTCGTGATTCCAGGCTACCAACTCTTCCACAAAGATAGAGAGGACAGAGGGGGTGGTGGTGTGCTGTTGTATGTAAAGAACTCCATCAAATCGATGACCTGCAACATCACATCAAACCACGAGCTCCTTGGAGTTGACCTAGAAATAGGCACTGCAAAATACAGAACCCTGCTGCTTTATAGACCCCCTGGACAACTCAATGAGATGGACAGGGACCTATACCAGTTGCTGGGTGAACTAGTGGACGGCAGGGTGTGCATCCTTATGGGGGACTTCAACACACATGTTGACTGGGAAACCAGAGAGCCCTCTGCCGAGAACACACCACTCTTGGAGTTTGTAAATGATGAATTCCTCACTCAATGGGTAAGGGAGCCAACAAGAGGTGCTAACATACTCGACTTGGTCCTCACCTCCGAGGATGACATCATTCAAGACCTCTCTGTAAACGAAGAAATAGGTGGAAGCGACCACAAGCTTATAAGATTTTCAGTTAAAGTCCCTAATATGGAGTCCGTGACCCCGGTGCATAGAAAATTAGACATGGGGAGAGCGAACTTTGCAGGTCTTCGTGAAAGCGTTGCTGAAATGGAACTAGAAGAGGGAGAGAGTGCTGATGATCTGTGGAGGTCATTCTTGTCTTCCTTCATGGAACTTCAGTCGCGCTTTATTCCTCTGAAGGGAACAGGTCAGAAGTTCATTCAACCTAAGTGGTTTAATCGGGAAATCCGTAACCTACTAAGGGAGAGGAGAACTGCGTATCGTCGAGCGAAGACATCTGGGGACTTTGACGGTCATAGAAGACTGAATCGAAACGTGAAGTCCAAAATAAGGGCGGCTAAGCGTGCTGAGGAGGTCCGTGTGGCTAGACTCTGCAAAGAGAACCCCAAGGAGTTTTTCAGTTATGTGAATGGCCGTAAACCAATCCGACGCAGGATCGGTCCCTTGGTGAATGAGGATGGAGCATTGATGCACTCTGATGCAGAAAATGCTAACCTCTTAAATGAGTACTTCTCTTCAGTGTTCTCTGAGGAGAGTGGTCCCATTCCCGAACCTTTGGACTCCTTCAGTGAGAAGTTGGAGTCAATGGTCTTCACCCAAGAAGAAATCGAGAGAAAAATAATCGAATTAAAAGCAAACAAGTCCCCTGGTCCGGATGGGTTCTTACCTAGAGTGTTGAAAGAAGTGCATGGTGAAGTATCACGGCACCTGTGCATGGTCTTCAACATGGTAATCCAGACTGGATGCGTTCCTAGAGACTGGCGTGAGGCAGAGGTGACTCCTATCTTCAAGAAGGGAGATGCTAGCCAACCGTCAAACTACAGACCCATCAGTTTAACCTCGATAGTCTGTAAACTCATGGAGAGCATCATGGTGGACAAAATAACAGCACACTTAGAATCAAATTTGCTACTGAGGGGTTCCCAGCATGGGTTCCGGCAGCACCGGTCATGCCTCACAAATCTGGTGGAATTCTTCCATTTTGTTTTCAGTGAGCATGATCGGGATAAAGCGGTCGATGTTGTCTACTTAGACTTTCAGAAAGCCTTTGATAAGGTACCCCACCGCCGTCTCCTTCGGAAAGTGCGTGCACTGGGCATAGACGGAAATGTGGCAAATTGGATAGAGAACTGGCTAAGTGACAGACGGCAGCGGGTGGTAGTGAATGGACAGGCTTCAGAGTGGGTGCCCGTTACTAGTGGTGTTCCCCAAGGTTCTGTTCTGGGACCACTACTGTTTATCATCTATGTTAATGACGTGGATGGTGACATGGTTGCCAAGATTTCCAAATTCGCCGATGATACTAAGCTTGGTATGAATGTCGCGAAAGAAGGAAATACTACCCGCTTACAAGAAGATCTTAGGAAGATCGGGGAGTGGTCTGACACGTGGCAAATGCCATTTAACGTGAACAAATGCAAAGTTATGCATATAGGCCACAGAAACCCCCGAACAGAGTATAACCTTAAGGGCAATGCTCTCGTAAGCACTGATACTGAGAAAGACTTGGGTGTAACTATCACCAGCGACCTCAAGTTCTCAAAGCAGTGTATTGAGGCTGAGAAGAAAGCCCAAAGGATGTTAGGGTACATAAAGCGACAGTTTGGATACCGGAACAAGGAGATAGTACTTTGTCTGTACAATTCCCTTGTCCGACCGCACCTGGAGTATGCAGTCCAGTTTTGGAGTCCTTCTTACCGAAAGGATATCGCGAGATTGGAACGAGTGCAAGCCAGGGCAACCAAACTTATACCCTCTCTTAGACACAAGAGCTATAAAGATCGGTTGGTAGAACTCGACCTGTTCTCTTTGGAAACCCGGAGACTGCGTGGTCAGCTTATCGAAGTGTTTAAAATACTACGAGGCTTTGACAATGTAGACTACAGGGACATTTTCCAACTCAGTGAGGGCACAACCAGGAATCATGGCTACAAACTTGAACTGAAGCGTTACAACCGTGATCTGTGTGGTAAGTTCTTTACATATAGCATCTGCGGTACTTGGAACGCGCTTCCTGCTGATGTAGTCAACAGCAACTCTGTGGATCAGTTCAAGTCCAGATTAGACAAAGCCTTAAATCACCGTCTAGGTGTTTAAGCCGTTGTGCGAGTGTTCCTTGATGGTTTCACATAACACATTCGAGGATGGTCGCCTACTTGCGCAACTAAACCCACAGGTACCCTCTTTGTATGGATCGTAAGGTCCCCTAGGGTACTTCCTTTCCTTGTAACTCCTTGTAACTCTCTCTCTCTCTCTCTCTCTCTCTCTCTCTCTCTCTCTCTCTCTCTCTCTCTCTCTCTCTCTCTCTCTCTCTCTCTCTCCCCCCCCCCCGAACGATATACCAACAGAAACAACAGTCCAAAATGAGAACACCGAGGTATTAAGTAATATCAGCATTACAGAAAGGGACGTAATAAAATGTATTGATAAATTAAATGTAAATAAGTCACCTGGCCCAGACACGATCTCCCCTCGCGTATTAAAGGAAGCGAAAAGTGAAATAGTAAAACCTCTGACTCTGCTCTTTAACTATTCTTTACACACCGGAACAATACCTGACGAATGGAAGCTCGCTAACGTAACACCAATATTTAAAAAAGGCAGCAAATCTCTACCTAGCAACTATCGCCCTATCAGCCTAACCTCAGTCGTATGCAAAATGCTAGAGACAATCATACGAGATAAACTTACAAATCACTTAGAGGAAAACAACTTACTTAGAGACACTCAACACGGTTTTCGTAATAAACGCTCTTGCCTAACGAACCTATTAGACTTTTTAAATGACATTTTCAATGAATACGATAAGAATAAAGCAGTAGACATAATTTATCTAGATTTCCAAAAGGCCTTTGACAAAGTTCCCCATAAACGCTTAATAACTAAATTAAAATCACACAGAATCCAAGGCGATACCGTAAGATGGATAGAGAATTGGCTAAGCAACCGAAAACAACGCGTGGTAATAAATGGAAAATCTTCTAGTTGGACTGATGTTACAAGCGGGGTGCCACAGGGGTCAGTTTTAGGGCCAATCCTATTCCTAGTTTACATAAACGACATAGACGAAGGCCTCTCATGTATAATATCGAAGTTTGCCGACGACACCAAAATTGCAAATACAGTACTCACTAACGCACAGACTAAAGAAATGCAAGATAATCTCGATAAATTGTCAAATTGGGCGAAAACTTGGCAAATGTCCTTCAATTCAGATAAATGTAAAGTGCTCCACATCGGACATCGTAACGTAACAGCAAACTACTCATTAAATGGTAAGCAACTTAAAAGCGTGGATCGAGAGACAGACTTAGGGGTAACAGTATCAAGTAACCTAAAACCCAGTCAGCAGTGTACGGAAGTAATTAAGAAAGCAAATAAAACTATCGGCTTTATCGGCAGAGCATTCGAGTTTAAATCTAAAGACACAATCCTCACATTGTATAATTCCTTGGTCCGTCCCCTTATGGAGTATTGTGTTCAAGCCTGGTGCCCGTACTACCAGAAAGATATAGCAAAATTGGAACGAGTCCAACGTAGAGTTACTAAAATGATACCAAGTCTGAGAAATAAAACGTACGATGAGCGGCTAAGCGAATTAAATCTATTCCCATTGATACAACGTAGACTGAGAGGTGACTTAATCCAGGTATTTAAAATAATCAAAGGCATAGATAATATGGACTGCACCAAATATTTCACTATTGATCAATCAAACTACACGAGAGGAAACGGCTGCAAAATCATAGGTAAATCTTTTAATTCGCACGAATCAAAGAATTTCTTTTTTAACCGAGTCGTCAACTTATGGAATGGGCTTCCCCGTAATGTAATAGACTGTAACACCGTAGACAGCTTCAAACGTCGCTTAGATAAACACCTTGCGTCTAATCCCCGACTTACAATGTTTACTAATGAATAATTTTTGCCCATTACAGGTGGCAAGTTAGCCAAATTTCACCTACTTTCTATCTTTCCTATAAAATTTCCTTGTGGAGTATTTCTGCCAACCCCACAAGGTTCCCATTCCTGACTTTATTTCCTGTACGGCTCAGGCCGGAGGGATTGGAGGGTGGGGAGAGAGCCTTCTACTTTGCTATCCTTATCTACGACTATCACTGGGGAGTAATTCATTCTCTACCAGTAACCTTCTAATCAGGTCACCTCGTTTGGACCGTAAGGTCTGTTGTGCTCTGTGTTTCTATGTAACTCTATGTAACTCTCTCTCTCTCTCTCTCTCTCTCTCTCTCTCTCTCTCTCTCTCTCTCTCTCTCTCTCTCTCAAGTTCTCAAAGCAGTGTATTGAGGCTGAGAAGAAAGCCCAAAGGATGTTAGGGTACATAAAGCGACAGTTTGGATACCGGAACAAGGAGATAGTACTTTGTCTGTACAATTCCTTGTCCGACCGCACCTGGAGTATGCAGTCCAGTTTTGGAGTCCTTCTTACCGAAAGGATATCGCGAGATTGGAACGAGTGCAAGCCAGGGCAACCAAACTTATACCCTCTCTTAGACGCAAGAGCTATAAAGATCGGTTGGTAGAACTCGACCTGTTCTCTTTGGAAACCCGGAGACTGCGTGGTCAGCTTATCGAAGTGTTTAAAATACTACGAGGCTTTGACAATGTAGACTACAGGACATTTTCCAACTCAGTGAGGGCACAACCAGGAATCATGGCTACAAACTTGAACTGAAGCGATACAACCGTGATCTGTGTGGTAAGTTCTTTACATACAGCATCTGCGGTACTTGGAACGCGCTTCCTGCTGATGTAGTCAACAGCAACTCTGTGGATCAGTTCAAGTCCAGATTAGACAAAGTCTTAAATCACCGTCTAGGTGTTTAAACCGTTGTGCGAGTGTTCCTTGAT
>JAWQEG010009047.1:0-20000 GCA_033782935.1 Petrolisthes cinctipes
GGAATGAAGGAAGGAAGGAGAGAAAGAAGTAACAAAGGTATGAAGGAAAGAGAGAAAAAAGTAAAAACTGAGGGAATGAAGGAAGGAAGGAAGGAAGGAGAGAAAGAAGTAACAAAGGTAAGAAGGAAAGAGAGAAAAAAGTAAAAATGGAGGTAATGAAGGAAAGAATGAAGTAACAAAGGAAGGAAGGAAGGAAGGAAGGAATTTAAGATGTGAAGCAAGTGGATGAAGACTGAAGAGATCAAAGGAACAGTCAGTGTGGAGCAGGGGGAGGGAAGGAGGGGAAGGAGGGGAGAGATGGAGGAGGGGGAGGAGGGAAGGAGGGAAGGAGGGGAGAGAGGGAGGAGGGGAGGGAAGTAGAAAAGGGAAGAAGGGAAGGTGGGAAAGTAGGAGGGAGGAGGGGGAGGAGGGGAGGGAAGAAGAAAAGGGAAGGAAGGGGAGGGAAGGTGGGAAAGTAGGAGGGGGGGAGGGAAGTAGAAAAGGGAAGGAGGAGGGGGAGGAGGGGAGGGAGAGAAGGAGGTAGGGAGGGAATAGGGGAGGGAGAGAAGGAGGGGAGAGAGGGAGGAGGGGGATGGAGGTAGGGAGGGAAAGGAGGGAAGGAAGTAAGTAGAAAAGGGATGAGGGAGGGAGTGAGGGAGGTAGGTAGCTAGGTAGGGGGGAAAAAGAGGGAGGTAGGGAGGAAGGAAAAGGAAGGTAGGGAAGGAGGGAGGGAGGGAAAAGGTAGGCATATAAAGAGTGAGGAGGAGAGAGAGGAAGGGATGGGGGAGGGAGGGAGAAGGGGGAGTGTGTGTGGTGAGTAGACAGAAGGGAGGAAGGAAGGGAGGGGGGAGGGGGAGGGAGAAGGGGGAGTGTGTGTGGTGAGTAGACAGATGAGGAGGGAGGGAGGGAGGGAGGGAGGGGGGAGGGGGAGGGAGAAGACAAATGGGGAGAGGAAGGAAGGGAGGAGGGGGAGGGAGAAGGGAGAGTGTGTGTGGTGAGTAGACAAATGGGGAGAGGAAGGAAGGGAGGGGGGAGGGAGGGAGAAGACAAATGGGGAGAGGAAGGAAGGAAGGAAGGGGGGAGGGGGAGGGAGAAGGGAGAGTGTGTGTGGTGAGTAGACAGATGAGGAGGGAGGGAGAAGGGGGAGTGTGTGGTGAGTGGATAGATGGGAGGGAGGAAGTGAGGAGGGGGGAGGGAGGAGAGGACAAATGGGGGAGGGAGGGAAAAGACAGGTGGAGGGAGGGAGGGAGGGGAGGACAAATGGGGGGAGGGGGAGGAGGGGAGGGGGGGGTTGGAAAGAAGGACGGGGCGAGAGGGAATCAAGAAAATTGCTTCTGTATATAGTAAACTGTGTGTGTGTGTGTGTGTGTGTAAAGCTTCTGTGTGTGTGTGTGTGTGTGTGTAAAGCTTCTATATCCCTGTGTGTGTGTGATTGTGTGTGTAAAGCATCTGTATCCCTGTGTGTGTGTGTGTGTGTGTGTGTGTATAAAGCTTCTATATCCCTGTGTGTGTGTGTGTGTGTTTGTGTGTGTAAAGCTTCTGTATCCCTGTGTGTGTGTGTGTGTGTGTGTGTGTATAAAGCTTCTGTGTCCTTGTGTGTGTGTGTGTTTGTGTGTATAAAGCTTCTGTATCCCAGTGTGTGTGTGTGTGTGTGTGTGTGTGTGTGTGTGTGTGTAAAGCTTCTGTATCCTTGTGTGTGTGTATATATATAAGCTTTTGTATCCTTGTGTGTGTGTGTGTGTGTGTGTGTGTGTATAAAGCTTACCCTTACAACACTTTTAAAAGCACTTACTTGTCTCGGTCTTTGTACATCCTTGCTATTTTTCGACTTGTCTGGGTAAGAAGGTTAAGAGGCGGGGTGGGGGGCGGGGGGGGGGGGCAGGGTGAAAGGAGGGGGGGGCGGGGGGGGGAAATAGGAACAGAGGGGAAGGGGTATGGGGGGAAAAGGGGGAAATAGAGAGACAAAGATGTAGTGGTGATACAGAACTATGTAGGAGAGAGAGAGAGAGAGAGAGAGAGAGAGAGAGAACAGTAAAGAAAAAAATGTGAGGGAATCTAATAATAAAACAGCATAATTTTAAAAACTACACATCGTATAACAAAATAAACACAACTTGGGAATCAATACGTTTATGACATATATATTATCCCAGTGAAAATTTAACGAAAGGAAGGTCGCCGCCTAAATAATTATTAAGGGGATATATGTATGTATTCTTTGAGAGATTGGAGCGCCTTGATTCCTCCAAAGTTTACCAGGAAACAGACCCAAAAAATGAAGAAAAATAATGGTATCCTGTTGCCTGGAATATATTGTGGAGGAATCAGTTGCTCCACATTTACCACCCAAAACAATGTGTGCTATATATAATTAAATAACAAGGGACTATATACCCTCTTAATTAAATAACAAGAGACGGTGTAGAAGGCAAGAAAGAGTTGTTGGCAGGTTGGATGAATGAAGTGTTGGTGATCATTGGTGATATCAAATTATTTTTAAGATTACGAAGTCGGTAAATAATATCAGTAGAAATGAGGACGTACAGGAAAGGTTTTGTATTTCTGTGGTGTAGGCTGTATATCACACACACACACATACATACACACACACACACACTTCGTTATTCTCTCACTAGACTTGATAACAATTAATATTCCTCACCATGAAACACACTCCTTGACACTTTGTTGTTCTCAGTGTGTGTGTGTGTGTGTGTGTGTGTGTGTGTGTGTAAGGGTGTACAGTCGGGTTTAATAACAATCATCCACATAGGAGTAACTCATGTAAAAGTGTATGTAACAGCTTCTCTCAGTTCCTTAGCTGAGAAAGTTTCCAATAAATAGTTTAGGCATCTTTTATTTTACTGCAAGAAGCTACACACTATTCAAAACAATAACATAACATTAGACAGTAATATCTATCCCTGAGTCACTCCCATTAGGATGATCATTATTGACCATGACTGTACACACATGTATATGAATCACCACTGCCTTAATCTCTTGTAAAAAAGGAAAGTCTGAAAAAGAATTTAAAAAATGCTTTCGTTTCAAAATATATATATTTCAGGTTGAGTTCACTATCCATAAATACACCCACGGCATATATATATATATATATATATATATATATATATATATATATATATATATATATATATATATATATATATATATATATATATATATATATATATATATATATATACAGGCATACATAGGCCTACCCCTCCTCTACCTCTCATCACCACCACCCCTTACCACCTCTCACCACCACCTTTCCCCACCTCTCACCTTCCCCCCTACACCACCTCTCACTATCCTATCCTCCACCACCTCTCACCTCATCTTTAACCTCCCTCGTCACCTCTTTGATAGACGCTCCCTCTCACAGCTCTTGTTCTCTCACCTACCTCTCCCCTCCCCTCCCCTGCTCTACCTACCATACCCTCCCTACTCTCTCCTCTCCTCTCCCTCTACTACCCCTTCCCCCACTCATCCACTTCTCTCCTCTTCCCCCTCCTCCTCTCTTCCCTTTTTCCTCCCATCTACCCTATGCATTCTATTCTCTCCTGCAGACAGACATACAAACAAGCACACACACACAGACACACATATAATGGTAGTGGAAGGCAGCAGGACATACATACATACATACAGACACAGACAGGCAAGCAGGCAGACACACATGCAGGCAAATCAATCAGTCCTCGGTAATTAAATATCAGAATAAGCTCTCTTGAAATAGTCCACAGGCAGCCCCAGTCAAGAATATAAGCCCCCTATGTCAACCAATAACACACATACACACTCACACATTCATATCCAATCATCTATACACACACACACAAACACATTTATATCCACTCATCTATATATACACACACACACACACACACACACATCCATATCCACTCATCTACACACACACACACACACACAAACACACACATTTATATCCACTCATCTGCACACACACACACAAATTCCCATTACACACACACTCACACACACACACAGATTCATATCTTCATACCTGCCAACACACACACACACACACACCACATTCATACGCACTCCCCTTCCAACACACACACACACACACACACACACACACACTCATTCAGCTGCCAACACACACACACATACACACACCACATTCATACTCACTCCCCTTCCAATACACACACACACACACACACACACACTCATTCAGCTGCCAACACACACACACATACACACACCACATTCATACTCACTCCCCTTCCAACACACACACATACGCACTCCCCTTCCAACACACACACATACACACACACACACACACACCACATTCATACTCACTCCCCTTCCAACACACACACACACACACACCCCTTCCAACACACACACACACACACACTCCCCTTCCAACACACACACACACACACCCCTTCCAACACACACACACACACACACTCCCCTTCCAACACACACACACACACACCCCTTCCAACACACACACACACACACACAATCCAACTTCACCAATATCCAACCTGCTCTGCTCTACTCTAAGCTCAAATCCGCTTTACGCATCGGTATTATGGTCTTACGTGTGTGTGTGTGTGTGTGTGTGTTGGAAGGTGAGTGGGTATGAATGTGACGCGTGTGTGTGTGTGTGTTTGTGGGTATGAATGTTAGTGTGTGTTTGAAGGTGAGTGGGTATAAATGTTGTGTGTGTGTGTGTGTGTGTGTGTGTGTGTGTGTGTTGGAAGGTGAGTGGATATGACTGTGGTGTGTGTGTGTGTGTGTGTGTGTGTGTGTGTGTTGGAAGTTGGTTTGGTAAATTTTCCGAGTTACACATATGTTGAGATTTTCAGACAAAACATAGTTTTTCATGTGATTCGTTCGATTTTAACATCCATTTATTGTGTAAATATCCTGTTTTGGCCATACCCCATCACCCAGCTTTTGGTAAAAGTTGGCTCGGGTTTTCCTATTTTTGGCGAGCACAAATAGTATTAGTTTGTTCTAGAATTAGTCAGACCTGATCTGACCTAACCTAACCTAATCTGGACCGTGGCAGACTACCGGGACCTAACCTTAGCAGACTATCGGGAGTTGCACAAGGTAAGACCTATATCAAACTTACGGAAAGTTTACCATAACAACGTATATCACAGTGAAAGTTAGATATCTCACACATGTGTAATTCAGAAATATTTCCGGTGCGTGGGTATGCATGTGGTGTGTGTGTACGTGCGTGTATGTGAATGTGGTGTGTGTGTGTGTGTATGCGTGTGTGAATGTGGTGTGTGTGTGTATGCGTGTGTGAATGTGGTGTGTGTGTACGTGCGTGTATGTGAATGTGGTGTGTGTGTACGTGTGTGTATGTGAATGTGGTATGTGTGTGTGTGTATGCGTGTGTGAATGTGGTGTGTGTGTGTATGCGTGTGTGAATGTGGTGTGTGTGTACGTGCGTGTATGTGAATGTGGTGTGTGTGTACGTGTGTGTATGTGAATGTGGTATGTGTGTGTGTGTATGCGTGTGTGAATGTGGTGTGTGTGTGTATGCGTGTGTGAATGTGGTGTGTGTGTACGTGCGTGTATGTGAATGTGGTGTGTGTGTACGTGTGTGTATGTGAATGTGGTATGTGTGTGTGTGTATGCGTGTGTGAATGTGGTGTGTGTGTGTATGCGTGTGTGAATGTGGTGTGTGTGTACGTGCGTGTATGTGAATGTGGTGTGTGTGTGTGTGTATGCGTGTGTGAATGTGGTGTGTGTGTGTGTGTATGCGTGTGTGAATGTGGTGTGTGTGTGGAATGAATGTGTGATGGATATTGGTGAAGCTGGTGTGTGTGTGTGTGTATCCTACCCCTACTCTATATTTCCTTTCTCTTCCCTATTCCTTACTCTGTTTATATATTTATCACCTTACATTAACTTATTTACCTTATTTTCCATATAATTGGTGCAGTACAGACAGTGTTGGTGGTAAATCTGAAGCATGCTGAGTCCTCGAAACCGATCAAAACAATAACAACAGGCCGCCATTATTATTGTTGTGTTCATAACGAGACTAAAATATTAAGTTAGCTGATGTTTTTATTATTACTATAAGATTTGTGCACGTGTATTTTATTGTAAAACTCCCTAATTCTGATATAATCTATTGCAGTATATATAGCGTTGCTAAGTCTCTGTATGTGGTAGTTTGAATTTTTTGTAAATAAAATATTTCAGTTAAAAGTATAGAATTAGTGATATTTTAGGCGATATTCTATCTTAAAGCAGGGTAGCAGGGTTTTATTGTTATTGATAAGTTAGAGTTAAAAGTAAGATAGTTTTTAATAGGTTTTTACTTTCAGAAAGTAAAGATTTTTAGTTTTAGGTTCGTGTGTGCCTTGACACGGTACAGTGTACACCAGCCACCAGGACACACAGACAACATACAGTAGAGGGCACGTGGCTTCCCGTAGGTTTCCAACTTTCCATTGTTTTGAAGCCAACCCGAACACACCAGGGAGTGCGTCGGCGTCTGTGGCCAGGAGATGCCAACGTGTGACGGGGATTTGTATTTTAGGCCTGGAACAACCACAAAATAGTAAAATACACAGTGGGACACGGACCACATGTGGGTACTCGGTGGCCAGCAAATGTTCCCACCTCGATGGCCGCCACTGGACCTACGGTTTCTATGACATTGTCGCCGCCAGTTGGACACACGGGCCACTCTGTCACTTCCCTCAGTTAAACCACAAATGGCCGTTATCAGCCACTCGAGAACCACTAGTGTTGTCCTTGAGTGGACACCACCAAAGCCCCCGTGTGTCCCGGACGTAAAAGCTAGATTTTTTTTGGCGCAATAGGAGGAGAGAGATTACTGAGGGAAGTGGAACAGTGACAGCCACCACACAAGTAACACTGTCACACACTTCTCAACATGCACCTACATACACACACATACACTTCTCCACATACACCCCCTTACCCAAACACGTACTGTACACTTCAACACACATCCCTGTCTGGGTATTGCCTGCATCGGTGATTGGCCCCCTGGATTTTGGCTCCCGTTCGGCCCCACCCACTCCCTTTCAGTTCTTCGATTGTCCTTTTCTTTCTATTTCCTTCCTGTTTGCTGGCACACCTCTCTATCACCTTTTCCTGGTGCTATATGACCTCGCTGTTGAGGCGCCTAATATCAATCAATCTCGACATCATACATACACACTATCATTTAAAAAATATATCGTCTTAATGACCATTACGTAGTCGATAATTGTTAAGCAAAAAAACATCAACATGGAGCAATTCATTCAAGAAACGACTTTCAAACGGGGATGATGTAACGTTACCCAATGTGGGTCTCTACTATCCTTATTAAATCGAGTGTAAGTCTATTTAATATGCATTATATGTCATTTATTGGGTACCTGATAATATATATAATTAGGGAAATGTAAATGTTCCTACATCAAGTATGAATAGGTGTATAAACTTATAATTATGTACTGTACAGTAAACCCTCAATAATTATGCAATGAATACTTAGATACTATTTTTCCCACTTCATTTTACACTCATTGAAGACCAAGTACAGTAATGTTTTCCCAGGTTTGTGTTACTCATGACCATACAGAATAACTAAGCTATTTACCTAACCTGTGTGTGTGATCAAAGGATATAATCATGTGCTAAATTTAATCATCTTATATGGAGGGACAACTACACACACATAGGCTACTAATAGTCATAATTCTTATAACATTTATATACATATATGATATAGAAATTATTTGACATATTTATATTTAATACATCTATTTAATTCATGTGTGATAAAGAGCTAATGGTATAATTATATTCTGTAATTACTATATATATTTTTATTTACTGTTATTATTTTATATGTTTTTATTTACTGTATGCTTTTGTTTTAAATTTCTATTGTGCACTATACAATGTTGTGTCACCTAGAATAATTTAGTTATTGTGGTCTATTCTATAAGAGGATTAATTACAGTATATATATGTATAATATTTCTCCTTTATATATTATTCTAGTATAGTGACAAGTCTATAAGAGAAATAATTACCGTACATTATGAAAATTTATAATGTTATTCCTTTATATGTTACTTTGGTACCGTATAGTCTATAAGAGAATTAATTACATTATGAAGATTTATTATGTTATTCCTTTACATGTTATTCTAGTATAGTCTATAAGAGAATTTATTATGAATGTATTAGGAGCCATATGCAAGAACATAATTATATCCTTGGTGTTGACAATGGTACGATGGGGTGTGTGGAGTCATCGTACCTGTACCACACCACCACCAATGTCCTTGCATACGGCCCTTAGACTCAACAGATACTACGGGTGGTATTATTAAAGAAAAGTTCTGTTGTTGGTGAATTGGAAGGTCTCTGATTCCTCCAAACAATGCAGAAAACAGATCCTCCATTAGTACCGTACCTGGGGGGGGTTTAGGGGGGTGTGGGAGTAGGGGACAGGCTTAGGGGGGGGGGAGTTTGGGGGGACAGGCTTGGGATGGGTAGAAAGCCTGTCCCCTACTCCTGCACCCCCCTAAACCCCCCCCAGGTAATCATAAATATACTCGTATAATTTTATACACAGTACATATATTATTATTGCTATGCAGTATAATATTTTCTGGATATGATATTTATTTATTAATTATTATTTATTTATTTATAATTTTAGGTGTGTGTGTGCCAGTATCAAATTTTCTAGATAGAGTATTTATTTATTGCTATAATCATTCATTATTTCATGTTTGTGTGTGTGTGTTTCCTAGTACAGCATAATCTATAATGTTCATTTATTAATAACTATATTCATTACTTCAGGTGTGTGTGTTTATGTATGTGTGTGCGTCAGTTACAGTACAGTACTGTATAATATTTTCTGTATATGGTATTTACTGTATTAATTGCTATATTCATTCTGTATATGGTATTTACTGTATTAATTGCTATATTCATTCATTTTTTCAGGTGAGTGTGTGTGTATATGTGTGCCAGTGACAGTACACAGTGGTGACAAGTACCGTACAATGAATTATCAGCCAGCAATCCTCTAGGTAATTACTGTATATATGGTAATTACTGTATGTTTATGTAATACTCTGAGTTTACTGTATATACGGTAATTACTGTATGTTTATGTAATACTCTGAGTTTACTGTATATACGGTAATTACTGTATGTTTATGTAATACTCTGAGTTTACTGTATATACGGTAATTACTGTATGTTTATGTAATTCATTGGTTGTGTTTGTCGTCGTTGGAATCCCGGCCTCCGCATCTCTTCGTAAAGGTGAGAAATAAAATTATGTTTGGCCGTTTTTTTGTGTTTCTCTGTAACATTTAGGGTGGTTTGTTTCCTGGGATAGTTTGGAGGAATCAGAGACCTTTCAATTCACCAACAAGAGAATGTCACCTTAATACTCCATACATCATCAGGCTATTCAATGCACACCTGGATACTTATCGTGGTTCGTAGCGGTAATATATTATTGCAGAGATCAGTTTAGGGACCCTGTGATGTAGTCGGAAAATTGGAGGTAAACGAGTCCTTCAAATATTGCCGCGAAACACACACACCTATAGGTTTATGGAGGGAGCATGTTTTGTGGCATAGTCAGGAGGAATCAGAAGCCTCCATGTCTCATACACAATCACAGGGTCCTTAATGAGTCGATATAAAGAAAATAATATCTCTGATAGACCAAGCTAGGATTGGAATACAGTACAATACAGTTGACCCTTGATATAAGATGATTAGAATAGCACATACTGTACAGCCGACAGCATAAGTTTGCGTCGTCCATCTCATGTACTTAAGGTGGTAATTCTTTTTTGGTACATTGGAGTGCCTAGATTCCTTCAAAGTATGCTAGGAAACAGGACCAGAAGACCAAAAATAATGGCGTCCTGTTGCTTGGAATAATTTGGAGGATTCAGTTGCTCCAGATATACCAAAACAAAACTCCCCCCTTAATAATGCTAATATGACCAGATAGTGGCATTCTGAACCAGTTTCTATTCTAACAACATATTCAATTTACCACATGAGAAGTATATATGTCATCTCTGCATTTAAATTGTGTTACAACATCACTATAGCTCATACATACGCAGGTGGAAATGAAGCGAACTTATGCTGCCGACTGTACACTGTATATCCTTTTAAAACAGGCTCAGTAAATGCCTCAATTAGTCTGTATGGTAATGAATAACAGAAGATTGGGAAAAACTAAATATTATGTGATCTTCAATGAGGGACTGAGTGTAAAACGAAGACAGTGGTGGATACATATATTTATTCATAAGAACTCTAGGTTGTTTTTAGAGACAATTTTGAATGTACAGAAAGCTCTTGTTTGTTTTCCACTGTTTGTGTTATGGGTGTGTGTGTGTGTGTGTGTGTGTATTATACCATTTTTCTATTACAGTATACCATTTTTTACTGTACACACATACATTACAAAAAAAAAAAAAAATACACACCCATCACACCATCAGTGCAAAACCAGGCATTACTGTACTGTACTTCAATATTAATAAGGTTATGTTTTTTTATAAGATTTGAATTTAAAACTTGCTGTATTTTTATATATATTTATTTTCTTGTAGGTAAGAGCATACAACATCTAATTTGATAAGGTTGTATTTTAATAAGATTTATCATATTTATAACCTGCTGTATTTTTATTACATTTATTTTCCTGTAGGTTGTATATTTGTAAGATTTGTTGTACTGTATTTATAATCTGCTGCATTGTTATTATATTACATTTTCTTGTAGGTCAGGGCATGCATTATAACAACTTCATCATCATCATCATCGCTGGAGCATTGAGTGAGTGTTGAATGTTTTTCTCTTGTTAAGGTGTGTGTTAGGGTATGTTAAAATGTGTTAATTAAGAAATGTGTTTGGGATTGTGCTAGGGTATGTGTTTGGGATTGGGATATGATGTTGTTTGGGTTAAAGGTTAAAGGTCTGCCAATGAGTGGCAGTCAATGGGACAGAGAGTAGCACACACTGTATGTATGAAACACAACTATAGCAAGCATCATAAGGATGATGAGTGGCCCAGAGACCTCTCCACCCACTTGAGACCCAAGTCAGCTTCGGCTATGACTGCGTAAGCAGGAAGACCTCAGACAGCCGACTCAAACCCCCCACCCCTTGCTCACAGGGGTGGTAACCTCTGGCATCAGTGGCATTTTTATCGTTTCCCCAGCAAGGATTGAACGCTGGGCCACAGAATTGCAGCCGCAGACTCTACCACTGTGCTAGCCAGATAAAATGTGTGTTTGGGATTGTGTTAGGGATTGTGATAAGATTTGTGTTAGTGTGTGTGTGTTAGGGATTGTAAGGGTGTGTTAGAATTGTGTAAGATGTGTTAGAGAATGTATTATGATATGTTGGGAATAGGGAATGTTTTTAAGATGTGTTTAGGAAATGTGTTAGGATTGTCTTAGGGAATGTGTTAAGGATTATGTGAGAGTGTGTTAGGATTTATTAGGGAATGTGTTAGGAGTGTGTTAGGGAACATTTTTAGGATGTGTTCAGGATTGTAAGGGTGTGTTAGGGAATTTTAGGATATGCTAGGATGTGTTAAGGATTATGTTAGGATGTGTGTTAGGGAGTTTTAGGATGTGTTAGGGAATATGATAGGATGTAATATTAACCCCCTTGTTTTGCTTAATTTTTTTTTCTTCCTTCTTTTTTCTTTTCTTGTTTGTATTTTTGTTTATGGGTGTGTATTGTAATGTTTGTTTGTAATGAATGTGTGTACAGTAAACAAGTCCTTTTTTGCACATACATTACACACACATAAATTACAAACAGTGCAATACATACCCAAAACAATAACACTGTAATTTGTGGACTGAATCTGACTGAGGAATGGAGTAGGGAAGGTGAGTGGAGGGGTGGAGAGATGAGTGGAAGAGTGGAGAGATGGGTGGGTAGAGTGGAGGAGTGGAATGGAGAGATGGGTAGAGTTGAGGAGTGGAATGGAGAGATATAGGTATAGTTGAGGAGTGGAATGGAGAGATAGGTATAGTGGAGGAGTGGAGTGGAGAGATAGGTATAGTGGAGGAGTGGAATGGAGAGATAGGTATAGTGGAGGAGTGGAGTGGAGAGAAGTGGAGGAGTGGAAAGAGAGAAGTGGAGAGATGGATGGGTAGAGTTGAGGAGTGGAATGGAGAGATGGGTAGAGTGGAGTGGAGAAGTGGAGAGATGGGTAGAGTGGAATGGAGAAATTAGTAGAGTGGAGTGGAATGGAGTGATGGGAGAAGTGGAGAAATTAGTAGAGTGGAGTGGAGAAGTGGAGACAGATGGGTAAATGAAAACTTTATAATACCTAAATAAATACCTATCTATAATATTATGTAACAAACAACATAAGACCCTCGATATTATTCAGTGAAATAAATTAATAAATAAATGTATAAATGTGCAATTATAGAGTAGTTTATCAGTTTTAATACATTTTCTATGACATACAACTGGTGACAGAAAATTATATATTTAAAGAATAACTAATACGTTTATACAAGATTATTACTCCTTTAAACCTTTGCACCTTATTATTTCTAATCATTGTTGTTGTTGTTATTGTTGTTCATGTTGTTGTTATTGTTCATGTTGTTGTTGATGGTTGTTATTTTTATGGTGGTTGAGGTAATTTTTTCTCATTTTTACAGTGATATAATTTGTGTTAGCCTGAAGATGTATATATGCATGTACAGTCACAAGCACTAATAAGTATCCATGCAGGTGTGCTTGGAATACCTAGAGAGAGAGAGAGAGAGAGAGAGAGAGAGAGAGAGAGAGAGAGAGAGAGAGAGTAAATAAATAAATACACAATAAATATCTCCAATGGAATAACTTCGCTGGTGAATTGGTGGACTGTTCAAATCTTCAACCAAACCAAAGCTGTATACATATTAGTGCTCATGACTGTACATTCTTCTCCTCCACTTGTCCGTTCTAACTTCTTTTTTGTGTACACCCGAGCTCATAAATTCACGACCCACGTATGAACGGTACTTAGATATTTATGCCATTTGAGCTGGTAACATTAATTTTTTTTTTTTTTTTTTTTGGGGGGGGGGAGGAATCAGAGTAGGTGGAACATAATAAATAGTAAAGTAGAGGTTGAGGTATAGAAAAAAAAAATAATAATAATCTTTCACCACCTACAATGACACACACCTTCCCCACACAGTGTTACCAGCTCAGATGACATACAATAAACATCTTGGGGGGTGGGGGGGGGGTGCGGGAATAGGGGGACAGGCTTGAGGTGGGTAGAAAAAAGCCTGTTCCCTACTATTCCCGCACCCCCCTAACCCCCCTCCCCCCTCCAAGCCTTGGAGGACAGGCTTGGGGTGAGGGGTTTGGGGGGTGCGGGAATAGGGGGACAGGCTTGGGGCAGGGGGTAGAAAGCCTGTCCCCTATTCCCGCACCCCCTAACCCCCCCCCCACCCCACCCCAAGCCTGTCCCCTTCCCCCGCACCCCCCCCCCCGACCCCCCAAGCCTGTCCCCCTACTTGCTTGCTGTCTCACCTCTCTATCACCTTTTTCTGGCGCTATATGACCTCGCTGTTGCGGGGCCTAATATCAATCAATCAATCAGTCAATCAATAGTGTTTCGTTTTGTTATGATTCCATGAGTGTGTGTGTGTGTGTGTGTGTGGTCATCAGATTCCATGAGTGTGTGTGTGTGTGTGTGTGTGGTCATCAGATTCCATGAGTGTGTGTGTGTGTGTGTGCACGTGTGTGGTCATCAGATTCCATGAGTGTGTGTGTGTGTGTGTGTGTGGTCATCAGATTCCATGAGTGTGTGTGTGTGTGTGTGTGTGGTGTCATCAGATTCCATGAGTGTGTGTGTGTGTGTGTGCACGTGTGTGGTCATCAGATTCCATGAGTGTGTGTGTGTGTGTGTGCACGTGTGTGGTCATCAGATTCCATGAGTGTGTGTGTGTGTGTGTGTGTGGTCATCAGATTCCATGAGTGTGTGTGTGCACGTGTGTGGTCATCAGATTCCATGAGTGTGTGTGTGTGTGTGTGTGTGGTGTCATCAGATTTTCAAGGATGCTGTCTAACCTTATGATATATACCTGCATCTGTGATCGTGTATGAGCCTTGTTGGTGGCTTCTGATTCCTCCTCACCATACCACGAAACAAGCTCCTTCAATATAGGTGGCGTTTCGTGGCAATATTTGAAGGACTCGTTTTACCTCCAATTTTCTGACTACAACACATACAGGGTCCCTTAAGGGGGTAGTAATTCGCTTTTGTTAAATTGGAGCTCCTCGATTCCTCCAAAGTATGCCAGGAAACAGGACCAGAAGAGCAAAAATAATGGTGTTCTGTTGCTTGGAATAGTTTGGAGTATTCAGTTGCTCCAAAATTATCAACACAAAACTTCCCCTTATGGTGGTAATTCGTTTTTGTTACATTGGAGTGCCTTAATTCCTCCAAAGTATGCCAGGAAACAGGACCAGATGATCAAAATAATGGTGTTCTGTTGCTTGGAATAGTTTGGAGGATTCAGTTGCTCCAGAATTATCAACACAAAACTTCCCTTCTTAAGTGTAGTCCGGTCCTGTTAGAAAACCATTACTAGACCACATCTGTGTTTAGGGGGGTGCGGGAGTAGGGGGCAAGCTTGGGGGTGGAGTTAGGGGGGTGCAGAAGTAGGGAGCAGGCTTGGGGGGGGGGTTTGGGGGGTGCAGAAGTAGGGAGCAGGCTTGGGGGGGGGGATGTGGGAGTAGGGAGCAGGCTTGGGGGGGGGGTTAGGGGGGTGCAGAAGTAGGGAGCAGGCTTGGGGGGGTGCGGGAGTAGGGAGCATGCTTGGGGGGGGGGGTTAGGGGGGTGCAGAAGTAGGGAGCAGGCATGTGGGGGGGGTTTTGGGGGGCGCAGAAGTAGGGAGCAGGCTTAGGGGGGTGCAGAAGTAGGGAGCAGGCTTGGGGGGGTTAGGGGGGTGCAGAAGTAGGGAGC
Source organism: Petrolisthes cinctipes (assembly GCA_033782935.1). Classification (NCBI taxonomy): domain Eukaryota; kingdom Metazoa; phylum Arthropoda; class Malacostraca; order Decapoda; family Porcellanidae; genus Petrolisthes; species Petrolisthes cinctipes. The sequence continues at coordinate 15,017 of JAWQEG010009047.1, forward strand.
AGGCTTGGGGGGAGTTTGGGGGATGCGGGAGTAGGGGGCAGGCTTGGGGGGTGCAGGAGTAACAGTGAAGGTAGTTAAAAATGGCAGAAGGGAGAATAAGGCGACGACGAAAGGTTTACCGTCAAAGAAAGGACAGTTTGAACATGTATGATGATGCAGAATTAGTGAAAAGATACATATTGGACCTTACTGGAATATTAGTGAAAAGATACATATTGGATCTTACTGGAATATTAGTGAAAAGATACATATTGGATCTTACTGGAATATTAGTGAAAAGATACATATTGGATCTTACTGGAATATTGTTAGTGATTGACTTGATGATGAGAGATACCAACAAGTAGCCTACACTCGCAATCCAAAATTTTGTATCCATGTCTTGTTGAAGTTTCGAATTATTTGACATATTATTAGTGAACCATAATATTACAATGCTTATCCTGTATCATATTCGCTTGAGCTCGCTTAATTAATACTCGATCTGGCTATTCGAAACAAGCCTGGATACATATTTTGGATTACGAGTGTACAGTACATACAAGTCGAGCCATTCCACCAAAATTTAATAGTTGGCAACAGGAAAGATGCAATTAATTGTGTAAATGAGCTAGAAATGACCCAACACGCAGCTAGTGGCAGGCAAAGTGATAACACAAACACTTAGACACGACAAAAAAAAAACTTTACACGAGGAAAAAAAAAACCTTAGACACGAGAAAAAAAACCTTAGACGAGGAAAAAAAAAACCCTTAGACACGAGGAAAAAAACAAACACTTAGACACGAGGAAAAAAAAACCTTAGACGAGAAAAAACAAACACTTAGACACGAGGAAAAAAAAACCCATAGACACGAGAAAATTAATATCTTTCCAAATTCGTATTTTATGAGACCATAGGTGAAATAAAATCCGTAGTAGTCCTTGTGGATATAATATATATAACATAATTATCTTTAATTTTTATGTACTACTACTCTTTGCCGAAATAGTCATACTTTTATGATTTCAAGTTAGTTTTGCTGTGATTTACATTTCATACTCAGCAGAGGACTTCACTGCTACACTAAGCGCATAAAAAAAAAAAAAAAAAAAAAAAAAAAAAAAAAAAAAAAAAAAAAAGCAACTTGCCCATTCCTGACTCTAGTGTTGTCAATGAATGAATAAATATGTAAGTACACGACTCAAATTACTGTTAAATGAAAACCATAACAATTAATTAAAGGAGGAAGTTTGGTTTGGTGCTGGTAAATCTGGAGCACCAACTGAATCCTCCAAACTATTCCAAGCAACAACAGAACACCATTATTTTTGCTTTTCTGCTGGTCCTGTTGTTTCCTAGCATATTTTGGAGGAATCAAGGCACTCCAATGTACCAAAAATGAATTACCACCTTAATTAAACTACAGTAGATGTTAAAAGTTTACTTAATACAGATGCCGTGTTGTTATATGAAGGGGACAACACTTCAATGTAAACAAATTCTGATGTTGGTTAAGGGGGTGCGGCAATAGGAGGACAGGCTTGGGGGGGGGGATTGGGGGGTGCGGGAGTAGGGGACAGGCTTGGGGGGGGGTGCGGCAATAGGGGGACAGGCTTGGGTTGGGTAGAAAGCCTGTCCCCTATTCCCGCACCCCCCTAACCCCCCCCCAAGCCTGTCCCTCTATTCCCGCACCCCCTAAGCCTGTCCCCTACTCCCGCACCCCCCAAGCCTGTCCTCCTATTTCCGCACCCCCCTAAACCCCCTCCCCCCCAAGCCTGTCCTCCTATTCCCGCACCCCCTTAATTCACAGTAACACTATTGATTATTATAAAATATTCATGATTTAATGCAACACAACAACACAAGGATAAAGTGTGATTCCTTACCATACCGTAGAGTGAAGAGGAATGTGTGTGTAGGGTAGTCTCAGATATTTTTTTTTTTTTTTTTTTTTTTCCCTCAACCTCGGGACTGTAGTAGGCTGTTTGGTTTGGTTTGATTATTGGGTGTTAACGTGTATCAATTTCGTAATGGTTATTAATTAAGGCGATGCAAGTGTAGATGAATAGAGTAATAGTGTGTGTATGTGTGTGTGGAGAAGTGTACTGTATATACGTATGTGTGTGTGTGTTGTTGTTGTGGTTGTTGTTGTTATTTTGGGCATTAAAGTGGGTAGTATACTGTTGGTAAATCTGGAGTAAGTAATTCCTCCAAACTATTCCCAACAACAGGACATTATTATTATTTTTTTAATTCATTTGATCCTGTTTCTTGGCATATTTTGGAGGAATCATGGCACTCCAATGTACCAAAACTATACTATTCACTTAAATCAGCCTATTTTTTTTCCTTCTCTCTCTCTTCTCCTTCCTGCAGACAAATCCCTGATGTTGAGAGAGAGAGAGAGAGAGAGAGAGAGAGAGAGAGAGGAGAGAGAGAGAGAGAGAGAGAGAGAGAGAGAGAGAGACATAATTACATACACTCCTTGCTGGTGACTGTTGATGTGGATGGTTTGAATCTGGTCCATCCTCGGTGTCTTTCTACTCGACCAGACTTTCCTGACCTGGAAGACCAACGTTGGGGTCTTGGCAATGGGAGATGTGTTGGTGGAAAAAGTCGAGGCAAGGAGAGGCAGACATCAACAGACTAGTCCACGGTGACAGTGGGTGGTGGGTCTGTAGGTGGGGTGTCAGTCCTCCTCCTCCTCCTCTTCATTGCCACCTGTCATTCCCCTTCATCTTCCAGGTCCAGGTTGTCGTCGGTGGTGTGGTCCTTAGCAGTGATGGAGGTGGAGCAGGAACTAGTGTCTGTGTCCTCCTCCATCTACTCTATGGGGTCCTGGGTGTTGTTTTGGAGGAGGTCAGATAGACGACCTAGCCCTTCTGCAGCTAAGGTAATAGCAGTCTTGGTGCAAACGGTGACAATGTCTTCCTGCTGTTGCCTCCCAAGGGCTTAGAGTGATCCCAGGACTTTACCACCATCAAGTCCAGCTACGTTGGTAGACTCCACGCCCTCCTGCCTCCCTTCTTTCACAATAAAGTACACCTCCTCTCCTTCTCTCAATGATGGTGGTGAGGTGGTGGTGGCGGCAGAGTGAAGGATGTCAGTATCACCCAGTATTTCCTGTGCACCAAGTAGTTGTGGTTGTCTGCCGTCACAAAGCCATAGTAGGTACCTTAATTGTAATGTTGTTGTAATTGTGTTCATGCATGGAGGTTTGGAAAGAAAACATCACTTTATTTCTCACTCCCATGCACCCCTCTCTCTCCGCTCCTTCCTCGTACATAGCCTGCCTCCCTATTCTTCTATTCACCTACCAAAACACAAGCCTCCCCCCCCCCACTCCTACACACACACACACACACACACACACTTCATTATTACTAGGAGTAGCGGTGGTGGTGAAGGAAGGTTTCATCTATACACACACACACACACTATTGTTCTTTTCCTCGGATTGGAGATGAATATAGCCTCTGTTATTGTTGTTATTATTATTATTATTTTTATTATTGATGAGGCCATGGTTTGTTGGTGTAGTTGTGGTGGTGGGTGGGTTGGGGTAGGTCGTTCGGGTCGGTGTGGTGGGGTGGTGGTGGTTGGTGGTCGTGGGAGGGGGTTGGGGTGTACTGAAGTTGACTGTGCTAACCAAACCTAACCTTACCTTACCTTACCTAACCAAACCAAACCAAACCTAACCAACCCTTGCCTAACCTAACCTAACCAACCCTTACCTAACCTAACCTAACCTAACCTACCCTACCTTAATCTAACCTAACCTAACCTACCCTACCTTAATCTAACCTAACCTAACCTACCCTAACCTAACCTAACCTAACCTACCCTACCTTAATCTATCCTAACCTAACCTAACCTAACCTAACCTACCTTAATCTAACCTAACCTAACCTAACCTAACCATGGGTCGAGCCAGTAATACAGTTCATATTAATGAGGTAGGGATGGTTGGGTTGGATGTTGTGATGGGTTGACCAGTGTGTTATAAAGGGGGTAATACAATGTTGGTTGGTATATCTGGAGCAACAGCAGATTCCTTCACACTATTCTAACCAACAGGCCACCATTATTTTTGTTCATCTGGTCCTATTTCCTGGCATACTTATGGAGGAATCAAGGCACTCCAAAATTTACCAAGAGTGTATTTTTATTACTCCCTTAAGACACAGCACAACTCAACACAACATAGCACAATAAAACAAGGCACAACATAGCATAACACAACACAACACAGCACAACACAACACAACACAACACAACACAGCACAACACAACACAACACAGCACAACACAGCACAACACAACACAGCACAACACAACACAATACAACACAACACAACACAGCACAGCACAACACAACATGGCACAACACAACATAGCACAACAAGGTAGAGATGATGATGATGATGTTGATGTTGGAGAAACTTGTGCCTTGAAGTCTTGTTTAAGTTCAGTGTGTGTGTGGAGGGGGGCTTAGTTAGTGTGAGATGGAGTGTGTGTGTATAAATGTGAGCGTGTGTATAATGTGCCTGTGTGTGTGTGTGTGTGTAGGGGAGCTTAGTGTGAGATGGAATGTGTAAGTATGCTCGTGTGAAGAATGTGCCTGTGTGTGTGTGTGTGTGTGTGTGTAGAGGAGCTTAGTTAGTGTGAGATGGAATGTGTGTGTGTATAATTTGCCTGTGTGTGTGTGTGTGTGTGTGTGTGTGTAGAGGAGCTTAGTTAGTGTGAGATGGAATGTGTGTGCATAACTGTGCGAGTATGTATAATGTGCCTGCCTGCATATTATGTGTGTGTGTGTGTGTGTGTGTCCAAATGAATAATGAATGACTTGAATTAAGGTTGTCTCATTTTGGAATTACAATTATATAATCCAAAATGACTTCCTACTTCCTTAATTTGTGATGTACCGTAGTCAGAAAATTGGAGGGGAACGAGTCCTTGAAATATTATCACGAAACACCACCTATATGAAGGGAGTGTATT
>JAWQEG010009047.1:25000-26173 GCA_033782935.1 Petrolisthes cinctipes
CATTTACACCCCATTACACACACACACACACACATACAAACATTTTCAGTCATATATATACACACACAACACACACACACACATATATATACACACCACACAAACAAACATTTTCAGTCACACTTACACATATTCAGCCATACACACACACACACACACACACACACAACACACACACACACATACACATATTCACATTTTCACACACATACACACACACACACATATTCACATTTTCACACACACACACACACACACACACACACACACACACATATTCACATTTTCACACACACACACACACACACACTTCCTGCTTGCTTGTGGAATTAATATTTGGCCAGGCTTCGATCGATAATCACAGGCTCCATGAAAATCCGCCTTAGAGAGAGAGAGAGAGAGAGAGAGAGAGAGAGAGAGAGAGAGAGAGAGAGATTGTGATTGAATATGTGTGTGTGTGTTTGTGTGTGAAAATGTTCATGCGTGACTGAAACTGTGTGTGGAGAGAGAGAGAGAGAGAGAGAGAGAGAGAGAGAGAGAGAGAGAGAATGTACAAGCTTGACTCTGAAACTGTGTGTGTGAGAGAGAGAGAGAGAGAGAGAGAGAGAGAGAGAGAGAGAGAGAGAGAGAAAATGTATAACCTTGACTTTGAAACTGTGTGTGTGTGTGAAAATGTAAATGCATGACTTAGAAACTCTGTGAGAGAGAGAGAGAGAGAGAGAGAGAGAGAGAGAGAGAGAGAGAGAGAGAGAGAGAAACCAAGTAAGTAACACATTAACTCACCTGAAGGAAGGAGAGACGAAAGGAAAGAGATAAAGAAACGAAAATTTTGGCAATGGGGTGTGTGGAAACGAATATTCTGGCATTTGGGTGTGTGAGAGAGTGTGTGAGAGAGTGTGTGAATGAGAAGAAGGAGAAGGAGGAGAGTTGGGTGGTGGTGGTGGTGGTGGTGGTGGGTAGTGGGTTGGCGCACCTCTCTCTCACTCTCTCTCTCTCACTCTCTCACTCACTCTCAGTTAGTTGATCTCGCGCCCTCAGCAGTGACAAGAACTCTCCTCTGTCTGTCGCTCTCTACCCGCCATTGTGTGTGCGTGTGTGTGTGTGTGCGTGTGCGAGCGACCATATATCGCACCTAAACTTGGCCTCAATGATAAAGGGTACATACATACATTA
>JAWQEG010009048.1:5000-20000 GCA_033782935.1 Petrolisthes cinctipes
GTAGGGATTGTAATGAATTATGAAGTTTGTTTAGGTAGGGAGGCAGGTAGGGATGGTATTAAAGTATGAAGTTTGATAAGGTAGGGAGTGTGGCAGGGATGGTAATGAAGTATGTAATTTCTTTAGGCAGATGGGCAGGAATAGGGTCTGGAAGGTGGCAGGCAGGGGTAAATAAGGGAATAGGAGGATGGGAAGGGAGGGGACAAGCAGGGGTAAAATAGGAAATAGGGGCTGGAAGGAGGGGACAGGCAGGGGTAAATAAAGGAATAGGGACTGGGAAGGGAGGGGGCAGACAGGGGTAAATAAGGGAATAGGAGATGGGAAGGGAGGGGACAAGCAGGGGTAAGTAAAGGAATAGGGGATGGGAGGGAGCAGGCAGGGGTAAATAAAGGAATAGGGGATGGGAGGGGAAAGACAGGGGTAAAGAAGGGAATAGGGGATGGGAGGAGTGAGTAGGCAGGGGTAAATAAGGGAATAGGGGCTGGGAAGGGAGGGGAAAGGCAGGGGTAAATAAGGGAATAGGGGATGGGAGGTGGGGCAGGCAGGGATAAGAAAAGGAATAGGGGATGGAGGTGAGTAGGCAGGGGTAAATAAGGGAATAGGGGATGGGAAGGGAGGGGACAGGCAGGGGTAAAATAAAGGAATAGGGGATGGAATGTGGTAGCAGGGGAAAATAAAGGAATAGGGGATGGGAGGGGGCAGGCAGGGGGGATAGAGGATGCGAATGGGCAGGCAGGGGGGAATAGAGGATGCGAAATGGGCAGGCAGGGGGGGAATAGAGGATGCGAAATGGGCAGGCAGGGGGGAATAGAGGATGTGAAATGGGCAGGCAGGGACATCAGACAGGGGAGTGGGGGTCGGGGGAAGGGGGGTAAAGGATGAGTACTAAGCAGGGAGTGTAAAGGGAGGGGGGTGAAAGATGGAGTCTATGATGGGAAGAGTACAGGGAGGGGGGAGGGGATGGGACCAGGACAGGGGATGGGCCGTGAAGGGGAGGAGACCAGCAAGTGAAGGGAGGAGAAGGGAGGAGACCAGCAAGTGAAGGGAGGAGAAGGGAGGAGACCAGCAAGTGAAGGGAGGAGAAGGGAGGAGACCAGCAAGTGAAGGGAGGGGATGTGTGTGAATGAAGGGGGAGAAGGGAGGGGATGTGTGTGAATGAAGGGGATGTGTGTGAATGAAGGGGAGAAGGGAGGGGATGTGTGTGAATGAAGGGGAGAAGGGAGGGGATGTGTGTGAATGAAGGGGAGAAGGAGAGGATGTGTGTGAATGAAGGGGAGAAGGGAGGGGATGTGTGTGAGTGAAGGGGAGAAGGAGGGGATGTGTGTGAGTGAAGGGGAAGAGGATGAGGAGATGTGTGTGAATGAAGGGGAGAAGGGAGAGGATGTGTGTGAATGAAGGGGAGAAGGGAGAGGATGTGTGTGAATGAAGGGGAGAAGGGAGAGGATATGTGTGAATGAAGGGGAGAAGGGAGGGGATGTGTGTGAATGAAGGGAGAAGGGAGGGGATGTGTGTGAATGAAGGGGAGAAGGGAGGGGATGTGTGTGAATGAAGGGGAGAAGGGAGGGGATGTGTGTGAATGAAGGGGAGAAGGGAGGGGATGTGTGTGAATGAAGGGAAGGAGGGGGATTGGTTGAAGGGAGGAGACATGGCAGTAAGGGTGGATTCAGGGAAGGGGTAGGGATGGGGAGGGTTCAGGAGAAGGACCATGCAAGGAAAGGGGGGCAGGGTGTGGGGGCAAGGGTGGGGTTTTGGAGGGGAACCATGAGGAGAGGGATAAGGTGGGAGGAAAAGGAAGGGGGGCTTCATGAAGGGGGGTTTAGGAAGGGGGAAAGGAAGAGGGGGGGTCAGGAATGGAGGGGTCAGAATGGGAGGGGTCAGGAATGGGAGGGGTCAGGAATGGGAGGGGTCAGGAAGGAAGGGTTCAGGAAGGGGGGGTTCAGGAAGAGGGGATTCAGGAAGGGGATTTCAGGAAGGGGGGGGACCAGGAAGGAGGGGGGGGACCAGGAAGGGGGAGGGGAACCAGGAAGGGGGGGGGGGGACCAGGAAGGGGGGGGGACCAGGAAAGGAAGGGGGGGTTTAGGAATGGGGGGTTCAGGAGGGGGACCAGGGAGGGAGGGGGTCAGAGAGTGGGGGACAGGGGTGGGGTGGGGGGTGCAGGAGGGAGTCAGAGGGAGGGGGTGAGAGTGTGGGGGGACCAGGAGGGGGGGGGGTCAGAGAGTGGGGGGACAGGGGTGGGGGGTGGGGGGGTGCAGGAGGGGGTCGGGCAACAAAATGAAACTCTCTGCGGCACATTAAATCAGCCAGCATGTGCTCCTAATGGCGGTCCCAGCCTGGCCCACCCACACCCCTTGTACCCCCCCATGCCCCCACCACACCCCTTGTCCCCCCCACTTGCCCCCCAACCACACCCCTAGTTCCACCCTAATCCCCTACCACCACACCTCTAGTTCCCCTGCCCCCACCCACACTCCTTGCCCCCATCCTGACCCCCACCACACCCCTAGTCCCCCCCTGCCCCCACCACACCCCTAGTTCCATCCTGACCCCCCATCCGTACCCCTTGTCCCCCCCTGCCCCCACCCACACCCCTTGTCCCCCTCCTGCCCCTGCCCCCACCACACCCCTTGTCCCCCCCCCATGCCCCCACCACACCCCTTAGTCCCATCCTGACCCCCACCACACCTCTAGTTCCAACCTATTCCCCCATCCACTCTGATCCCCTACCACCACACTACTAGCCCCACCCCACCCCACCCCCCACCCCCTAGCCACCCCCTAACCACGCCCCACCACCACCACCACCACCACACCCCTGCCCCACCCAGCCCCACTCCACATCACCAGGTACAGTACAACCCCCCCCCCCTGTTCCCCCTCTGTTCCCTCCCTACTTCTCGCCTCACCACCCTCCTTCCTTACCTGCCTCCCTGCCTCACCCTCACACCTTTAGGAGGGTGTCAGGAGTGAGGCAGGGTGGTAAAGTGAGGCAGGGTGAGGCAGGGTGGTAGAGTGAGGCAGGGTGAGACAGGGTAGTAGGGTGAGGCAGGGTGGTATTGTGAGGCAGGGTGAGGAAGGGTGGTAGAGTGAGGCAGAGTAGTAGATTGAGGCAGGGTGGTAGAGTGAGGCAGGGTGGTAGAGTGAGGCAGGGTGGTAGAGTGAGGTAGGGTGAGACAGGGTGGTAGAGTGAGGCAGGGTGGTAGAGTGAGGTAGGGTGAGACAGGGTGGTAGAGTGAGGCAGGGTGAGGCAGGGTGGTAGAGTGAGGCAGGGTGAGGCAGGGTGGTAGAGTGAGGCAGGGTGAGGCAGGGTGGTAGAGTAAGCAGTGAGGAAGGATAATATAAAGGGCAACACATCATCATCATCCGCCATGATTAGCTTCACTGCAGGACAAAGGCATTTCCAGCTGCCCTCCCCCTTCCTGTCACTGTGGACCGCTCTCTTCCATCCTTCCCCTTCCTGTCACTGTGGACCGCCCTCTTCCATCCCTCCCCTTCCTCTCACTTCGGCCCGTCCTCCTCAATCCCACCCCCTTCCTCTCACTTCGGCCCGTCCTCCTTAATCCCACCCCCTTCCTCTTACTTCGGCCCGCTCTCTTTCATCCCTCCCCTTCCTCTCACTCCCGCCCATCCTCTTTCATTCCACCCCTTCCTCTCACTCTGGCCCGTCCAATTCCATCCCTCCCCTTCCTCTCACTGTGGACCGCCCTCTTCCATCCCTCCCCGGATATTCGTCGCTTCAGCCTATTTCCCTACTTTCTAAATATTGAAACAAAGTGAAAACAAACATAGTGAAGGGGGTTACAAAAAGTTTAAGAGGATGTACAACCACAATCAAATAACCACCTACACTTTCCTTTCATCTTAGTAAATATTTTGGTAATAAAGAAAAACACGTGTATGATTTTGCAGCACCTCATAATAATAATTGAGGGGGTTGAGTTGACGTAAGGTTTTGCATGGTTATGTTTTGATATGATACTGATTTATTTGCTCGCACGATGGAAGGAAAGTGTCGGTAGTTATTTAATTTTGATTGTGGCTGTACAGTGACCACCGGATGATAAGATGTAAATACCCTACAGACATTATGAGAACAAGAAGTGCATAAAACAAAAAAGTGCATAGAGCAAATTTTGGTACAGTAACGAAAAATTATGCTTGGTATCCAGCTTAATTAAATACTCACAACTTCGACAACATTCATCTCTACTACCCCTTACTTCTCTTCCTCCATCTATACCCTTCAGAACCAAGCAGTCTCGAATGGACTATAGTATGTTTGTTTCTGTTTGAATGTCCTTTGTATTATTTACCTCTTCATCCTCCTACCACTTAAGTTATCCCTCTACACATCCCTTTCCTCCGCTGCTACTTCCACCTACAACCCATCCTATCCTCGCCCTCTCCTACTACAAACCTCCCAGCCTACCTTCCCTTCCTTACCCTCCAGTCCTCCCCGCCCACCATCTGTCACCGATATCGCGTGTGGCAATTATCCAGGCGACCTTCCCGAGGCGAGACCGTCTGTCCTGCACCTCGGGTTAATCCCAGGGACCAACACCTGCCAGGGACGGTCGCTGGGGGCACGGATTTACGACCTCGATCTTAACATTTACCCTGACATTAACATACATGATTTTAACATTATTATCTAACTGCTACTGAACTTTAACACAATTTCTTGCTTTAAAACAGTAAATAACATGGAGACGTGATATTATTGGTTATTATTTGGTTATTATTACAAAAGACATTTAATGACATCAATACTGTGCCACTCACGCTCGATTCACAAGTGTGTAATATAATACTTTCTGTATGAGTGCATATTTCCTAAGCTATACAGTATCTCAGTGTCGTGAACGTATCAAATGCCAAAATCCAGTGATTATCCTTGACGAGTGGGTTAACTTGGCGCATGTAGTATGTATATGCGTCATTCCTGTGTGTAAAGAGTGCACACAATAATTGTTTTTGCCTCATTATAAAACTGCAATCATAACATCACTCTATTCTGAAAACTTAAATGTGAAAACTTGATGAAGAAATTATGTCAGCATATCATATATATACATCAACATTACTAAAACAATAATAACCTTTGTATCATAAAGATATATATACATTTTTAACACCAAGTCTGAGAAGGTATAACGTTTTTATATTCACACAGAGAACTATAATTACTCAGAGGTCTAAATGAAAACTAAATGAAACACTATGATAATAACTGCTGTATTCGAAGGGTTGGTACTCAGGCGTGAGAGATATATCTGTCCATATAAACGATATGCCAAGTATAACCATCAGTAATGAATATACAACGACACCAACAGTAACAGTATTAAGCTTGTATATCCAAACCCATTGTGATTTGTGTCATATTGTTAAGTACATCACTTTATTGTCTCTTTTCTGTACACCTGTATCTATGTTAAGTTTAATTTTACTATTGGTGGTATCTAGCATCAAATACCTTCCCTACATCTCCTGTCTCTCTCTCTTTCTCTCCCTCCCCCCCCCTCTTCCTCGTTCTCTCTCCCCTCTTCTCCCCTCCCGCAGCCCATCTGTCTCCCCTTTCCAAGCACCTGTTCCCCTCTAACCTGTCCCTCCTTCCCCTCCCTTCTCTCCCCCCTCACATTATTCACCCATTTCCCCCAAGTTATTGTATAATGGCATCGTCAGGTTGTCGCCGGATCTTTGTACTTAAGTCTCTCTCTCTCTCTCTCTCTCTCTCTCTCTCTCTCTCTCTCTCTCTCTCTCTCTCTCTTAATCTTCTATGCAAACTCTCTTTCACTCAATCTTCTTTGCAAACTCCTCATCTCTCCTGTTAATTATCCCCTCTCTAACTTATCCACTCTCCTCCCTTCCCTCTACCTCATCCTCTTATTCCCTTCTTCCCACCTCTCCCCTCATTCACAAGTCTGTCCCTCCCCCCTTCTCCGTATGGTCAAATCCCTCCAACAGCCCCCCCCCCACTCCTCCTCCCCTCCTTCCAGCCTCCTTTAATCCCCATATCTTAGCCCTTCCACTCCCCTTATCCACCTCTCCTTCCTCGTCCATTTCTCCTAAGCATTCCTCCCTCACTAAGTGCATTTACATTCACTATCAAAATAATACTCTTAACTAATGTATATATCTATCTCAGTATTATGTATCTTGTATAAGTGTGACCATTAAAAACACGTATACATAAGGTAAATACATATATCAATTCATGTGTACAATGAAAGGAGTTCTATGTATCTTGTATATATAAGTGTAGCCATTAAAAACACGTATACATAAGGTAAGTAAATACATATGTCAATTCCTGTGTACAATTCTCACCACACATGTATGCCTCGTGCTCAGGAAGATTGATATATGCAAGTTCCATCCTCCTGTGTGTTAATATATTCATTCGTTACTATGTACTGTTACCTACTTCAATCAGTGTATCTACAGTTAATCTGAAATGTAAATCTCCTCCCTCCATCCGTTCTCCCATTCCCATCTCTAACCTATATAACCTTAAGGACCCTGTGCTCGTGTATGCTAAGTGGAGGCTTTTGATTCCTCCTAACTATGCCATGAAACAAGCTCCTTCCATATAGGTGGTGTTTCTTGGCAATATTTGAAGGACTCATTTATCTCCAATTTTCTAACTACTTCACAGGGTCCCTTAAACCTTCCTCTCAGACCAATCCTACTCCCCATAATAATCTTCTCTAACCTATATAACCTTAAAAAAAATTCTCACTCCAATATTCTATACTTTAACCTAACCTTAAACCTAACTCTCACAGCAGCCCTACTTCCCATCTTTCCCTTCTTTAATCTAACCTTAAGGGAGAAATCTCTCGTTGGTAAATAGGAGGAAAATGAGTCCTTCTAATATTGCCACAAAACACCACCTATAGAGAAGAAGCGTGTTTCGTGGCATAGTCAGGAGGAATCAGAACCCACCAATTCACAGGGTCTTTAATTAATCTCACCACCTTTCTCTCACTACAACCCTTTTCCCTATCTCTAACCTAACCTAACCTAACCAACCACATTTTCCTTCCTTAGTAACTCCTTTCCCCATCTCTTCCCTAACCTTAAATTTAAACCTCCCCAACTTACCTCATATTTTCCCTCTCCCTTCCTCCTCTCCACCACAACCCCCTACCTTCATCCCCATTCTCAAGCCTCGTTCTCCCCTCTTCAGCCTCCTCCTACCCTCCCTCTCCCAGCCTCCCTCTCCCTCCCTCTCCCCTCTCAGAATTAGGCCATCTGTCGCCACCCTCTCTCAGGTACACCGATTTCATCTTAGGTGACTCGCGCCCTGCCTCACTCGCTGGGAGGAGGGCGAAGGGAGAGGGGAGGATGAGGGTGGAGGATGAGAGAAGAGGAGAGGATGAGAGTGGGAGATGAAGGATGAGAGGAAAGGGGAAGATGAGGGTTGAGGATGAGAGAAGAGGAGAGGATGGATGAGAGTGGGAGATGGGGGAAGAGCGTGGAGATTGAGGATGAGAGGAGAGGGGAAGATGAGGGTGGAGGATGAGAGAAGAGGAGAGGATGAGGGTGGAGGATGAGAGAAGAGGATGAGGGCGAAGAATAAAAGGAGAGGATGAGGATGAAGAATAAGAGGGGAGGATGAGGGATGAGGATGGAAGATATGTGTGAAATAAGAGATGAAAATGAGGGCCTTGGAATGAGAGTGAGGGATGTGAGTATGGGATGAGAGTATAGGAGTGTTGGGACCATGGGGGGCGGGGGGGGGGGAGGGGCAAGTAGGAATTCTTAGCTGCATGGAGTAGACAGGGTTCACAAACTTTAGTGCATATTTTTTTTTTTTTTTTTTTTTCGGGTGTGAATGAATCGATTTCCTCTGAGTAATAATTATGACACTAGATAATATTATAATAGGTTTCGTGAACATTTCAGTGTATATAAATTGCAAATAATTACTTATCTGTTGTTTAAAATTAATGTTTGGTGTATTTTGGTTTTAGATTTCATTACTTACTCGTATACAGAAAAATAAAAATAAATTCAGTGAGGGAGCTGGTGTATATTCTGGCTAAAAAATGTATGAAGTAAAGTGAGGGTTGTGAGATGAAGGTGCATGGTGAAGAATGAATAAAGTGAGAGTTAGTTGGGAGATGGAGGTGCATGGTGAAGAATAAGTAAAGTGAGAGTTGGGATGCATGGTGAAGATTGAGTAAAGTGAGAGTTGGCAGATGGAAGTGTATGGTGAAGAATGAGTAAAGTGAGAGTTGGCAGATGGAGGTGCATGGTGAAGAATGAATAAAGTGAGAGTTGGGAGATGAAGGTGCATGGTGAAGAATGAGTAAAGTGAGAGTTGGCAGATGGAGGTGCATGGTGAAGAATGAATAAAGTGAGAGTTGGGAGATGAAGGTGCATGGTGAAGAATGAGTAAAGTGAGAGTTGGGAGATGAAGGTGCATGGTGAAGAATGAATAAAGTGAGAGTTGGAAGATGAAGGTGCATGGTGGGGAATGAATAAAGTAAGAGTTAGTTGGGAGATGAAGGTGTATGGTGAGGAATGAGTAAAGTGAGAGTTGGGAGATGGAGGTGCATGGTGAAGAATGAATAAAGTGAGAGTTGGCAGATGGGAGATGGAAGTGCATGGTGAAGAATGAATAAAGTGAGAGTTAGTTGGGAGATGGAAGTACATGGTGAAGAATGAATAAAGTGAGAGTTGGAAGATGGAAGTGCATGGTGAAGAATGAATAAAGTGAGAGTTAGTTGACAGATGAAGGTGTCTGGTGAAGAATGAGTAAAGTGAGAGTTGGGAGATAGAAGTGCATGGTGAAGAATGAATAAAGTGAGAGTTAGTTGGTTGATGGAAGTGCATGGTGAAGAATGAATAAAGTGAGAGTTGAGAGATGGAGGTGCATGGTGAAGAATGAGTATAGTGAGAGTTGGGAGATGAAGGTGCATGGTGAAAAATGAATAAAGTGAGAGTTAGTTGGGAGATGAAGGTGCATGGTGAAGAATGAGTAAAGTGAGAGTTGGAAGATGGAGGTGCATGGTGAAGAATGAGTAAAGTGAGAGTTGGCAGATGGAGGTACATGGTGAAGAATGAATAAAGTGAGAGTTGGAAGATGGAAGTGCATGGTGAAGAATGAGGGAGGTAAGAAAAGCGAGGATGAAAACTGGGACACCAAGTGAGAATAAAGTCAAGTAGTCGAAGAAATCATAATGGGAAATTCTTAATGGGTAACTGGATGGTCTCTGAATTCTCCACAAACTATGCCACGAAACAGATCCCCTTATAATACTACTGAGGGATATCTGTATTCTGGTATAGTTAGGAGGAAACAACACCCTTCCAATTTACCAACAAGAAAATCTCCCGTTAAGTTATAGGAAATAGAAATATATGAGTGAAGTGTTTAGGAATACAATATAATAATGATGGTAAAAGTTGACTGAGAACGTTATCATAGTATCACATAGAGTTACTAAGGCTGGCAGGATGTGAGTTGGGGCGTAACTCATATACAAATAAAGATATCGGAAGTTGAGTACGACCAGATGAAAAACAAAGAAAAAAAAAATATATATAATAATAAATAAATAAATAATAATAAATAATAATAAGTATTATAATAAAAAAATTAAAGGAATGAATAATTTGGAGGAATCAGTTACTCCAGATTTACCAGCACTGTATTATCCAATTAATATTTATTATGAATGCCATCCTTCCTAGCAGCTGAAACAATAATTATCATCATGTTAACTATCATTATTATTATTACTATTATTATTTCTATTATTATTATTATCATTATTATTGATATTATTATCATTATTATCATTATTATTATTATTATCATTATTATTATTATTATTATTATTATCATTATTATTATTATTATTATTATTATTATTATTAAACTTGTTTCTAGTCACGTATGGTACATGAATAAATTACTTACTTGTACCCTCACCTTGACAACATTTTCTGCCATTTTAACAAACAACCTCGTAAAATGCAAAGCTCTCTTGCTCTTCCTTCCCTTCCCTTTGTGTTTTCATCTGTGTCAATCCATTCATTCATTCATTCATTCATTCATTCACTTATTTATGTAGAATCAGATAGTGAGAGGTGAGGTGTGCCGGGCTGCCAGACGTGTAAGAATCAAAGAAAGTATATATTGGGGGTACTAGTTTGTGTTGTGTTGTGTTGTGGTGGTGGTGTGGGTGGCAGTGGTGGTGGTGGTGATGATAGCAGTGGTATAAAACAACACACACACACATACACACACACTCACAGACAGACAAGCACACACACACACACACACACACACACACACACACACACACACACACACACACACACACACACACACACACACACACACACACACACACACACACACACACACACACACACACACACACACACACACACACAAGAGAGAGAGAGAGAGAGAGAGAGAGAGAGAGAGAGAGAGAGAGAGAGAGAGAGGTGAGGACGAAGGGAAGAGAAGAACAGAAGGTGAGAGTAGTGGCGAGGGGAAAATCGGATGGGAGGGGGGAAACAGAGAGAGAGAAAATGAGGTAGAGGAACACGGGGGAGGAATGAGGGGAGGAGAGAGGGGAGAAACAGCTGGCAGGGGTCCCAGGGGGGTTCACCGCTCCCCTGGGGGTTGTCCTCTCATTGGTGTTGACAAACCGGTAATATCACACGGGAGGGGGAACACCAAGGGGATGGGGGGAGGAGGAAAGAGGGGTTAAGGGGAGATTGAGGGGAGAGGGGAAGTGAGTTCAGGTGGAAGGAAGAACACAGGAGGAGGGAGGGGAAAATAAGGAGTGAGACAGTGGTAGGTGGATGTGTAGGAGGTGGATGTGTAGGAGGTGGATGGGTATGAGATGGAGGTGTGGGAGGTGGAGGTGTGGGAAGTGGAGGTGTTGACGGTGGAGGCGTAGGAGGTGGAAGGGTGGTAGATGGATGTGTTGGCGGTCGAAGTGTAGGAAGTGGAAGGGTGGGAAGTGGAAGGGTGGGAGGTGGAGGTGTGGAAGGTAAGGGATAGGGGTATAACAGAGACAGGAATAAAAAAGAGTCCTCACCTTAACCCAAACAGAAAACAAATGACAAAGGAATGAACTGGAACTGTGGTGGAAGACAAGATATGGCCATGGATATACTATTATGTCCTGGGAAAAAAAAAAAAAAAAAAAAAAAAAAAAAAAAAAAAAAAAAAAAAAAGGGCCATGAATATAACATTATGTCCTAAAAAAAAAAAAAAAAAAAAAAAAAAAATGGGTCATATATTATCACTCCCCCAAGTCAGGCTCATTTCTCTATCCCAAGAACCTGTGAAAAAGTGAATCTTAAAACAACGTGCATATATGGTATTTCTGTCAACATATGTTTCAGATTAACTGGTTTAAAGTAACTAGGTTTTATGTGCTTTTATCGTCGACTTTAGGGAGTGAAAATACTTGGTGGATTGAGTGAGGTCTATTGTACAAGGTGTGTTTCATTTTTTTTTTTTTTTCTATGATGAGGAGGACGAAAAAGTGACAAAGAGGAGCTCGTATCTCCTCTTCTAGCCCACGTCATTGTTTCTCTGTCGCAGACTTTATTTTCCTTCTCTAATCTACCTTACCCCTTTTTTTATCTATCCTTTCCCCTATCCTGTCTTACTCCCTCTTATCTATCACTTCTCCTCTCCAGTTTCCTCTTCCCCTGATGTTTCCCAAAATTTCCCTTCTCTATCTTGTCTCACTCCCTCATATCTATCCCTTCCTTTCCCACTTTCCTCTTTCACTAGTGTTTCCCAAAATGTTCCTTCCCTATCCTGTCTTCCCCTCTCATATCTATCCTTCCCTTCCCTGCTTTCCTCTTTCCCTGACGTTTTCCAAAATTTTCCTTCCCTATCCTATCTTACTCCTTTTATCTATCCCTTCCCTTACCCAGTTTCCTCTTCCCTTACTCCTTCCAAGAATTGTCCTTCCCTATCCTGTCTTACTCCCTGTTATCTATCTCTTCCTCTATCCTGCCTTACCTCCTCATATCCATCCCTTCCCTTCCCCACTTTCCTCTTCCCTTACTCCTTCCCAGACGACACTGAGGCCATTTCATTAGATGTGGCTCTCTGTTAGTACTGGTGGTGGCTCCCTCCTTCTCCCCCTCCGGCTCACCCAAGTAAATTACCTACCTCTCCTCTCCCTTCACTTCTCCTCGTCGTGCTCTCCTTCTTCCCTGTGGTCACCTACCTTACCTTCCACGGGGTCATTATCCTCAGCCTAGTTCATCCCTTTTATATCCTCATTTTCCCCCAAATAATATCCTCATTCTTTACAATCTCCTCCTCCCTCCTCATTTTTCCTTTCATTTTATCTATATATTTAATTAATACATCTATCTACCCCACCACTATACATTGAGAAAGTACTTCACCAACACCGTCTGGCACTCACACAGTTCTACCAGCACACACACACACACACACACACACACACAGCCCCTTCCTTACCAACCTCATCTCTCTCCCTCACTCATCTCCCCTCACCCACACCATCCCTCAGTAGCAATCCCATTACATACTCAGTGTAAACATATGCATTCCAATTATTTCAACATTCTAACAACGATAAAGTACTCTCTCTCTCTCTCTCTCTCTCTCTCTCTCTCTCTCTCTCTCTCTCTCTCTCTCTCTCTCTCTCTCTCTCTCTCTCTCTCTCTCTCTCACACACAGAGCCATATGTAAATCCTACCATACACATTACCACTGAAATATACGAGGGTGAATTTATATACAGCACAATTCCCCCTCACCCCCACCCCACTTCTCTCTCCCTCCTGCACCCCCCACCAATACCCCCCACCACACAGTAAGTACCCCACCATGCCCTGCCCATCTACTGTGCCCCCTCCTTACCCTCCCCACCCCCCCACCACCACTCTCCCATACTTATATCCCCATCCCTCTAAACCAGGCCAAATGTCAAGCGTATTTCTCTATATTGGATGTGTGTGTTTGGCTTTTGCCCCCCACTACTACCCCCCCCCCCCCTCCCTCCATCACCGATACACCACTACCCCCCACTAAATTCACCACTTCACTCACTGTTTTTCGAGTGTTGTGGTTGAGTGTGGTGGTGTGTCAATAAGTAAGTGTGTGTGGTGTGTGTGTGTGTGTGTGTGTGTGTGTGTGTGTGTGTGTGTTTGCAGTGCACCGTAAGGGGGTAAAATAGAGAAGGTAATGCCAAATTATATAGTCTATAATTATACAATGGGTACTGCAGAAAAGTGTGTGTGAGAGAGAGAGAGAGAGAGAGAGAGAGAGAGAGAGAGAGAGAGAGAGAGAGAGAGAGAGAGAGAGAGAGAGAGAGAGAGAGAGAGAGAGAGAGTGTGTGTGTGTGTGTGTGTGTGTGTGTGTGTGTGTGTGTATACTGTACCTACCATACCTACAATATCTACTTTGGTTTAGGCCTGCTTGTCACCGAGCCCTAAACATGATCCAGTTTTACAGTACAAGGCCTGTATAGACTAAGTACCTTTTGTTTCGGTGTAAATGGAGTTGTGTTCTTTTATTACACCTTTACTGGGTTAGATGGTGACATTTATACGAGTTTTTATTATTACAAAAAACAGAGTGACGACAGAAAATAAACACCCTAAAAATAATAAATGAAAGTGAGGGGAAACGAGCCTTTACTGTTTCGCTACTTCTGCTACAAATATATTACAACCGAGTTAGACAAGTTGTCCCCAATAAATGTTCTGCTTCAAAACGGAATATTGTTTACTTTATCTATATTAAATAGCGGGCGCGTTACATAGTAGATGCACGAATACTTAAGACAGTGCAAATATAATTATAATTCTTGGTTACTCTCCTGTCAACTGTTGCCAGATCAGATTAGAGATGCCGCAAGGATAGAAGTAGTGAGGTAGTGTAGAGCAAAGGTATATTAGAGGGAGGGGGTGCAAGTTAGTGACTGAAATAGAGGAGAATATTATGTGAAGTGAATGAGAAGCGATATATGGATCAGAAGTGGAGGGATTAGGGAAGAGAGTTAGTTAAGGGAGGTGGGGTATAGGAAAGGTCGAAAAGTGAACAGAGTGGGTGTGGAAAGAAGTGGAAAAATGTACGAGGTGTGAGATAATGGAGTTAAAAGAGAGGAATGTGGAAGGAAATGAATGATACTGCACACAGAGGCGAGACGGAAGAGAGAAAGTATTTGAGGGAAGCTGGGAATGTGGAGTGATATGAGGAAAGAGAAGAGAAGCGGGAGGAAATTCAGACATAAAAAGAAAAATGGAAGGAGGAAGAAGTTTGTTGATGGAAGAAGATGGATGTATACAGAAAAATGATAAAAAGGGAATTACAAAGAGGTAGATAATAGAAAGTTGGGATATGAAAACAACTTAATTAAAAAGAAATGAATGGAGTGGAGTGGATGAAATAAAATGGAGGTGAGGTAAGGGAGGTGGATGAAAACAGAGGAAAGGAAATGGAGGGTAGGTGGTGTAGGGTGGAGAGTGGAAGGAAGGATATAGAGAGATTGAAGTACAGACAAGGGGAAGGAGATGACAGAAGGTCGAAAGAAGGGAATGGAGGAAAGGAAGTACAGGGAAGGAAGTGGAAGCAAGGTCAGGCGGGTGGAAGAAGGTGGAGGCAAGGGTGGAGAGGTGGCAGGAGGAGGAGGGAGGGAGGGAGGTGGAATAAGGTGGAGAGAGAAGGTGGAAGCAAGGTGAAGCGGGTGGAAGAATGTGGAGGAACAGAAGTAGAGGGAAGGAAGAGGAAGCAAAGTGGAATAGGTGGATGGAGGGAGATGAAATAAGGTGGAGGGAGGGAGATGGAATAAGGTAGAGGGAGGGAGATGGAATAAGGTAGAGGGAGGGAGATGGAATAAGGGAGATGGAATAAAGTGAAGGGTTCGTGGGAGGGAGGGAGATGGAATAAGGTAGAGAGAGGGAGGGAGGGAGGGAGGGAGATGGAATAAGGTAGAAGGTGCGTGGGAGGGAGGGAGATGGAATAAGGTAGAGAGG
>JAWQEG010009049.1:0-22599 GCA_033782935.1 Petrolisthes cinctipes
GGTACCCCAGTGTGTGTATAAGGCCCGATGTGTTGTGGTGCAATTTGGAGGAATCGGGACTATCCAAATTTGCCCACAAATGCTTATAGGTTTAGAGAGATCGCATTTGAAGGGCTACAAACTCCTCCAAACTATGCCAGACAACAGACCACCTCAATATACAAGTAGGAGTTCCGCTTTGTGGTGTTGTTTAGAGGGCTGTGTGCACTCCAATTCTGCCGAGGCAAAAAATAAAAGTTGATTCCCTTAAGAGGAGATTCTCTTGTTGGTAAATTGTAAAATAACTAATTCCTCCTAACTATACCAGAAATCAGACGCCTTCAATGGTAGTATAATAGTGGATCTGTTTCGTGGCATAATTTAGAGGAATCAGAGACCTTCCAATTTACCAACAAAAGAAGCTGCCCTTAATAAAGAAGGTATATATAGTACAGTGTTGGTAAATTTATAGAAACTGATTCCACTAAACTATTCCAAGCAACAGGCTACCATTATTTTTATTAATTAATATGGCCCTGTTTCCTGGCATACTTTCTAGGAATCAAGGTGCTCCTATGTATGTACCAAAAGTATACTATCCCGCCCGCGACATAAGTATCCACGCCATATCATAAGTATGATGTCAGAATGTGATTGATTGATTGATTGATTGATATTAGGCGCCGCATCAGCGAGGTCATATGGCGCCCGAGGTGGAAGGTGATTGAGAGGTGGGACAGTAAGCACAAAAGGTAACCGATGAAAATATGAGACAAATGGAGAAGTGAAAGTCCATTTTATTCGCCTTTTTGTCCGGCTGTGTCATTGATATGTGAAACACCTCGTCCTTCACCGCCTTACAGTCTGAGGGCAGATTTTCTTCCTTCTGTGTCTGCATTCATAAAACATTTCAGAGTTTGCATTTATTCTTAGGTTTACATTTCAGGGTTTACATTTCTTTGTTTGTTTACATTTCAGGGTTGTTATTTATTGGTCTGTTTACATTTCAGAGTTTGCATAAATTCTTAGGTTTACATTTCAGGGTTTACATTTCTTTGTTGGTTTATATTTCAGGGTTGTTATTTATTTATTGGTCTGTTTACATTTCAGAGTTTGTATTTTTTATTTGGTTTATATTTCAGGGGTTCCATTTCTTCGTCTGTTTACATTTCAGGTTCTGCATTCATTTCTTCGTATCTTTATATTTCAGGCAATTGTCACTGTCATGTTCGTTTTAAATCAGTGCTGGATATTTCTACTCCGTCATGTATGTATCATCTTGAAGCACTTTCGGGTTCTATTCTTGTCACGTAATAAAAACTGCTTTAGGATTTATTTTTGTTCTTGTGAGTGAACTATACGTGTATGAATAATGGACCAAGAAAACGAGTACTTGTGCATACGAGTCTTACGAGTGGCAGAGATTTTGGAGAAACGAGTAGCCCTTAGGGCTTAGGGGGATGGTAGAGCCTTGGTTAAATTAATCTGGAGCATCTGATTCCTTCATACAATTCCAAACAACTAGATACCATTATTTTTGTTCTTCATCTAGTCCTGTTTCCTGGCATACCAAGGAGGAAACAAGGCACTCCAATGTACCAAAAGTGTATCACCCCCTTAATTTTTATTCGCCTACATTATATTACCATCCCATTAATATAGTATGGTGACCTTCTCTGTTCTAGCTGTTTATTTTCTACTACAATATTACCTGTTGCTTTTGTGTCTCGTGAATCCGTTCGTCTGTGAAAATCGCACGTATCTTTTGCACCAATTTGTCTGTTGCAAGTTTGACTGCATCGTTTGCAATCCCGTCACGAGTCTCCGGTTTCATTGTGTGTGTGTGTGTGTGTGTGTGTGTGTGTGTTTAAGGGTGTAAGATGCCTGTGACTCTGAGTTTACGTGCGAGTGAAAATTTAAGGTGCCTATGTGTATTTTTCTGTATGCGTGTATGGGGAGTCTGTCTCTTTGCACGTGTGTGTGTTATCCCGAGCGGAGCAAGCGCGGCCACTTTCTCAAGCGAAGCAAGTCTTCTAAATTTTCAGACATTTTTCTTGCCCCTGGTTTTGGAATGCTTTTTGGCCTGGTTTTCAACCTCAGTTCATGTGCCCCAGATTTTGGAAAATGTCCGAACCTAACTCCTCCTAGACCATACCAGATATCATCACCAAACACTCAGGGATGTTTCCTACAGTAATGGGGTAGGTTGTAAACCTATTTAGAACTACCCTAGTGGTTAAAAGGAAACTATACCCGTTGTGACTGTAATCATCAGGGACGACTTTCAACTCTGCTTGGCCTTCCAAAATCTTCAACTTTGGACACCTGATTTTTCCTGTTTCAGTTTTTAAGGGTGTGTGTATTTGTGTGAATGTGTGTGTGTCATTGTTCAGTATTAAACATGTTCTTATCTGTATGAATGTATGTGTTTATGGTACTTTACCCTTACAATGCTGTGTGTATGTGTGTTCTTTTAAGCATGGTCATAATATTGTGTAAGTGTGACTGTCTTTGTAATGCTCAGTATATGTGCGAGTGTCTGCGTGTGTGCGTATCTGTATGTATCTGTGTGTATGTCTGTATGCATCTATGTGTATGTCTATCATGTCTATGTATCTGTATGTATGTCTGTATGTATCTGTGTGTTTGTGTGTACTGTGTGTATGTATGTATCTGTATGTATATGTGTGTTTGTATGTATCTGTGTGTTTGTCTGTATGCATCTGTGTGTTTGTATGTATCTGTGTGTTTGTCTTTATGTATCTATGTTTGTCTGTATGTATCTGTGTGTTTGTCTGCGTGTGTGTGTATCTCTGTATGTATCTAAGTGTTTCTCTGTATGTATCTGTGTGTGTGTCTGTCTATGTATCTGTAGGTATGTCTGTATGTATCTGTGTGTTTCTCTGTGTGTAATTGTATGTATGTATCTGTGTGTTTGTCTGCGTGTGTGCGTATTTGTATGTATCTATGTGTTTCTCTGTATGTATCGGTGTGTATGTCTGACTGTGTATCTGTATGTATCTGTGTGTTTGTGTGTATCTGTATGTATCTATGTGTTTCTCTGTATGTATCGGTGTGTATGTCTGACTATGTATCTGTATGTATCTGTGTGTTTGTGTGTATCTGTGTGTATGTCTATTTATCTGTATGTATGTGTGTGTATGTCTGTCTATGTATCTGTAGGTATGTATGTATGTATCAGTGTGTTTATCTGTGTATGTCTGTATGTATCTATGTGTTTCTCTGTATGTATCTGTGTGTATCTGTATGTATGTCTGTATGTATCTGTGTGTTTACGTGCTAAAGTATAGGTGTCACAGATAATGACTTGTGTTATAAGATACGTTCGTGTTTGTTCAATGAAAGCTTTCGTTAATTTTTAATGTAAATAATAAACCCTAATACTAGAGCTGTTGTTGTTATTGTATGTAAATGTAGTTTTGGTTATTATGTGCATTAGCAGTGTGTGTGTGTGTGTGTGTATAAAGGTGGCATTGGGTAAGTTACCAGTAATGTGTATGGATTGTATATATATTGAACGTGTCAGTCTGTCCAGCTTGTATTATCTCTCTCTCTCTCTCTCTCTCTCTCTCTCTCTCTCTCTCTCTCTCTCTCAATATATTCAGTTTTTCCAATGTTTTTTTCTCTATTTAACTTCACTCCTCGCATTCCCCGTATTAAGGAAAATCGTCTGTCGTTTGCCAGTATCTTCTTCTTCTTTTTCTTCAGCTTATTCCCATTTCTATATGGGGTCACTGTTCCTCAATATAGTCTTTTCCATTCGGCTGTGTCTCTCGTGTGGTCATCTCTTAAACATTTTTCCTGCATATCTTCCTTTAGTTTGTCTTTCCATCTATATCTCGGTCTTTCTCTGCACCCCTCCACCTCCATGTTCATTATTCTTCTCCCTATATAATCTTGATCTCTTCGCGTTACATGACCATACCAGTTCAACCTTCTCTCTTGCATCTTCTTACTTATATCTGTAACTTTCGCTGTCCCTCTTATGTGCTCATTCTTTATTCTATCCTTCCTTGTTACACCGCACATCCATCTCAGCATTCTCATCTCTGCCACGTTCATCTTCTTTTCTTGTGCTTTCTTCACTGCACATGTTTCGCTACCATACAGCATGGCGGGTCGAACACCAGTCTTATACACCTTTCCCTTTAATCTGGCACTTATTTTTCTGTCACACAGGACCCCTGATACTTTTCTCCATGCATTCCATCCTGACTGAATTCTGTGGCCAATCTCCACATCAAGTTCCCCGGTCTCCGTGACATGCAAGGCCAAGTATTTGAAAGCAGGCACTCTCTTGATGATCTCTTCGTCCATTTTCATTTCCTCACCATCATTGCTTCCATTGAACCACAAATATTTAGTTTTAGTTCTATTTATCTTAAAACCCTTGTCTTCCAAAGCCTTCCTCCATCTGGAGAGCTTGCCCCTCATTTCAGCCTTCGTCTTGAACACCAGGACAATGTCATCTGTGAAGAGCATTGACCACGGTGCCTCCTCTCGGACTTCCTCGCTGATGACATCCATTATCAGGTCGAAGAGATATGGACTCAATGCTGATCCATTGTCGTTTGCCAGTATAAAGCACAGTATTTCAAGCAATAGAATTAACCACATAGACTTATCCCACCTTCTGTATCTGTTCTCTTTTCGTTATTGTGTTTTCTCTTTATCTGTCCTTTTCTCTTTTTGCTCTATTCCTTGTTATTGTTTTATTTCTCTTATCTGTTTACTTCTCTTTTTGTTATTGTTCTATTTCTTATTATTGTCTTATTTCTCTTTATCTCTTCTCTTCTCTTTTTGTTTTTGTTCTATTCCTTGTTATTGTCTTATTTCTAACCCTATCCTCTTCTTGTTTAAGTATTCTTCTCTGACTACATTGTTGTTGTTCTATTCTTCACCCCATTGTTTTGTTCTGCCCTAAGAAGAACTTGGATAGCCTTTTGTCCCTCGTCTCCTTTTGTTCGTGTTATTTCAGTCAGTCACAAAAAAAATCAATTCCCCATACTACAATGTTGAAGTGGATTATGTATCTCCTGTGTGCTACATGTTCCTCCAAACTATGTCAATAAACAGATTCAATATTCGTTTACTCTGGCATAGTTTAGGTGAATCAGTAATCCTCCAATTTGCCCACAACAAATGACTCACAATTATGGGGATGGCTACTGATTCCTCCATCCTATGAGACGAAACAGATCCCCTAATCTTATACTGGGATAGTCTGTTTTCTGGAATATTTTGGAGGGATCGTTAACCCTACAACTTAATCACAACAGATGTCCATCTTATATATTCATTAACCGGATGGTATGTACAGCATTGGTAAATCTGGAACAACTGATTCCTCCAAACTATTCCAGGCAGAGGATCACCATTATTTTGGCTAAGTTGGTCCTGTTTCCTGATAAAATTTTGAGGAATCAAGACTCTTTACTGTACCAAATGTATACTATCCCCCCCCCCCCAACCTTTCCCGTTCCCCCTCCACCTTACCTCACTCAGAGTGTTGTGGTCTTCATGGTTTGGTCTGACTGGCCTCCAAGGACCATTACTAAGCAATTGTGTTCGGTCTTCATGTGTTACCCCTTGATCCCTTTGCCTCCCCTCCCCTTCCCTCGGTCTGGGATGTGGGGAATGATGGGGAAGGCCGCGAAAACGTAAGGGGTGGGAGGGTGGATAGGTGTGAAGGATGAAAATTTTAGTGGAGTGAGGGGGGCCGAAAGTGGGGGACAAAATTTTAAACATGTGCAGAAACAGGGGTAAAAAATTTAGGGGTGAGGTGATGGGAAGAAGGAAGGGATGGGGTAGTTAGGGGTTGGGTTAATGGATAAATGCCGGAAACATAGGGGTTAATAAAGTTGAAAGAGGAGGCGGATATTTAGGGAATGAGAGAATCGTGAGTGGGAGGAATGGTTACTTAAAAGGTTGGTGTAATGAACAGAGAAAAGGGTGATAATTAATTTATTTGATGGGGGTCTAAAACGATACACTAGAGGGCGGATGTTTAAGGGTTGGGGAAGTGGAAAGGAGGCAGAAATATTAGGGGGGAGAGGAGGGGGGAAATTGACGATAGTTGAGAATTTAATTAAGGGAATAAGGGGCGAATTTTCGAGAGGCACTGGAACACACACACACACGAAAGGTTTATATAATGTGTGTATTAGACTTGCTGCAGTGAGTTAGTTAGTTGTCTGTCGCATCCCTGTATGAGTTCTCTTCCAGGACACGATACTTTACAGTCTGACAACACAAAGTTTAATGGAACGTCAAGTCAGTCGAGGCTACAGGCAACAGTATAATACAAGTCGTAGTTGTAACACATTGAATTGGTCCAGAGTTTCACAGAGTCAAGGCTGTAATTTGGGGATTTCTCTCTCATGAATTTAGCGTTTCCCTCATTATGTAAGTTTTCAAGACATTGCTGCCGATGTGTTGTATGCATCTCAAATGTCTATCACACGAGGCTGTATCCTTGAACCTCTGCAGATATAATGCCTAAACCTACACGAATGTTGTCAGTTAACATTATAATATAAATCTCGCAAAGTTTGTGGGAAAATTATGTTATTGCTATAGTTGTGTGATATACATTCTTTTGTTCATAGGTTAGCTATTGACGCAATATATTCATCATTCACAAGACAGCTTTAGCGAAGTTATCCGGTTAAGGAAACTGTCTTGTTGAAGGGCTACCGATTCCTGATAAGTAAGACAGAAAACAGACACCCTCTTTGGCACTAACAGGAGATCTATTTCGTGACATAGTTTGAAGTAATCAGAAACCTTCAACTCACTAACAATAGAATATCTACTTAAAACACTCTTCGACTCGTGGAAGGTATATTGGATAAGATGGAAATATTCCCTCCAGTTTTCATTAACCCTTCAGGTATGATGACACGTTTATATGTTTTTACCCTGAGTGACTCCGATCAGTTTTAGTCTTAGTAGCGAAACCCCTTATAAGAGTATGGGTAAGATAGAGGAAAAAGATGGTCAAGTAGTGACAAGTATTCATTAACTCGGGAAGGACAACACTAAGATGTAAGTAACTTGGGAAGGACCACACTAAGATGTAAGTAACTTAATGAGGGCGTGAGTGACGTGAGATGAATACTATTATATGGTGTTGGTGGCGGTACAGTACAGCAGGAGGTGATGACGAAGTGAAGGGGCCGAGTGTGTGACAGTCACGTTGCACCCAGGGCCACTGTGAAAGGAGACACACTGCACTCGCTCCAGGTTGGTGGCTCACTGGCTCACTGACTGGCACTCCTCCCCTCTCTTTGGCCACGCGCCTCACGTAAACACACACGCACGCACTAACGCACACCTGCCCAGACACACAAATACAGCTGCACGCACGTACGAACGAACACACGGCTAGACACACGTCCCGGCCCGGCCACACCAGACGGACGCACACACGCACGCACACACACATGCAGGCAAGCAGAGACGGGGGCGCGGTTGCCTGGTTAGTAGTAGCCCTGCGTGTGGTACAAGGTGATATCAAAATCAATGGGTCGTTAGCATCTTGCCGGACACAGTGATTCAAGGACGGACACACAGGCAATTGTTACTCACTCTTACTTATACTTATCATTCACACTATTTAACCACATGTTATATAATTTTCTACAGCTGTCTCTCGTTTCCTTCTCTTTTCTCCGTGCTTGCTTTTCCTCCTTTTCTTCTTTCCTTCGTGTTTGCTATTCTTTCTATTCTCTTTCCTCCGTGTTTGTTGTTCCTCCGTTTCTTCTCTTTTCTCCGTGCTTGCATTTCCTCCTTTCCTTCTCATTCCTTCGTGCTTGCTGGTCCTCCTTTTTTTCTCATTCCCCCATGCTTGCTGTTCCTCCTTTTCTTCTCTTTCATTCGTGCTTGCTATTCTTTTCATTCTCTTTCCTCCGTGTTTGTTGTTCCTCCTTTCCTTCTTTTTCATTCGTCCTTGCCGTTCCTCCTTGTACGGTCAAGATCAAGTCCTGTATCAAGTAAACGAAAGTGAGCCATTTGAGTGAATCAGAAGGGGATAGATAGTACAGTGTTAGTTAGTAAATCTCGAACAAATGATACCTCCAAACTTTTCCAGACAACAACCTACCATTATTTTTGTTCATCTGGTCCTGTTTCCTGACATACTTAGGAGGAATCAAGGCACTCCAATGTACCAAAAGTATATTATCCCCATAAGAAACAAAACCAAAAATGCAGAAAGCAACAACAGCTGTAGTTTTGCATCATTTTTTTTTCTTTTTCTTTTTCGAGGCCGTTTCAATTAGAGGTGTTGCAGGACTATTGATCGTGAGTGTACAACCTCATACTTTGCCTCACACAGACAGCCTTCATTGTGGAGAGCCTAATAATTATGTGCAACCGTGTGGAGGAGGAATCAGTAACCTCAGATTAGCCGACAACACCACCACGGGCACCTGAATCAATCTACACACACACGGACACAAACACACAGAGTATAATTATTTTGTCCGCATTATGTGAGAGTTTTCATGCTTTAGTAGTGTAATTCATGTACCCTCTCCCCCCAACACTCACTTTTACCTTCCCAATCATTAGTATCTTTGTATAACATTGAATAACTTCCCACCAAATAATGATACAAGATTACATTCAGGGGGGTAGTATACTTTTGGTACATTAGAGTGCCTTGATTCCTCCAAAATATACCAGGAAACGGGACCAGAGTAGCGAGAAATAATGGTGGTCTGTTGCTTGGAATAGTTTGGATGAATCAGTTGCTCCAGAAATGACCAACACTGTAATTGTCCCAGAAGCACGAGTCTCTATCATTACTGAAGAGGGTGCTGTTATTATCATCGTTGTAATCAATAGTTAAACACTCTCTATGCATTACACACTTTATTTTTATTAGTAATCCGGTCGACTAATGGCGTAGTAGTTGCAGCCATTTATTAACTGTAGTTACTTAATGTATTTCACAGATAAGTTTGATTATATGTATTGTTAAGGTTAATGTCAAGGTTAATTTTAAGAATAATTACGTAATGCAATATAGCTTTGGGAATAGAGAAAAAATATATATCACACTCTTGAAGTTATATAGTATAGGCAAGGAATATATATATATATATATATATATATATATATATATATATATATATATATATATATATATATATATATATATATATATATATATATATATATATATATATATATATATATATATATATATATATTGCAGTTCTAGCAGGAAAGGGGAGGTTTGATTTCACATACATGCAAATAATTTGTAAATTTTTGAAGCCAGGCTGCACACACATACACACAGAATGAGATAGACGAGGAAGCCAGTGTAAACATATATAAAAATATATTTCATAGCGAAATACGAGAAAAACGATGATGGAAAAATAAGAACTAACGATAAAAGAAATTCTTGAAAACGGAGACACAAGAATAACTATTAAGAAAGTGAAAAGAACAGACATCAAAAAAGGAAAGAAAGCCAAAGAAGAATAGAAAGAAATAACCGAGAAAAAAATATATATGAAAAAGGAAAACGCAGAGTAAAAAATTCAGAAATGCAAAGAGGAAAAATATGTTTTGACCGACATAGGAAAATATTTGATACAGAACTGGAAGAGAGAGACGTCAGACAGGGAAACTGAAGAAGTCTTTTGAACACACACACACACACACACGTACAGACACAGACGTACAGGTGAAGCATAAAGTGAGGAGAGAGAGTTAGTGAAGCAAGAGATTAAAAGATGCGTTGTTGAGAGAGAGAGAGAGAGAGAGAGAGAGAGAGAGAGAGAGAATAAGGAGGAGTAAGGTGAACAGAAGAAGTTAAATGATAATTGTAAGATGAGGAGAAGAAGTAGAAGGAGAAAGGAAAGGCTAAATAACTGGTAAAAGAAGAGATAGAAGAAGGGACCAACAACAACAACAATAATCAGCAAATATATAATTGAAGGATGTACAGGTCGAGGGGAAAGAAAATATAGCGATAAAGAAACAAAAAGCAACAAGAGGAAGAAAAAAGAAAAGTGATAAAGAATTATGAAGATATTGTGGAGAATCTGAAGAAGGCAGGGACGATGTTGTTGTTGTTGTTGCTGACATATATATTACGACTTAATACAGAGAAAATAGAAGAGAATGAATGAAGGAAGGAAGGAAGGTAAATGTTAGATAATTATATACAAGGAAGGTAAATGTTAGATAATTATATAAAAGGAAGGTAAATGTTAGATAATTATAGACAAGGAAGGTAAATGTTAGATAATTATAAACAAGGAAGGTAAATGTTAGATAATTATATAAAAGGAAGGTAAATGTTAGATAATTATAGACAAAGTAGGTAAATGTTAGATAATTATAGACAAGGAAGGTAAATGTTAGATTATTATATACAAGGAAGGTATGTGTTAGATAATTATAGACAAAGAAGGTAAATGTTAGATAATTATATACAAGGAAGGTAAATGTTAGATAATTATATACAAGGAAGGTAAATGTTAGATAATCATAGACTTCTCAACTGGTGTGTGTAAAATTTCCTTCCCTTGAGAGGATAATATTACCACTTTTGGTACATTACAGTGCTCTGATTCCTCCAAAGTATGCCAAGAAACAGGACCAGAGGGTGAATAAATATAATGATGCCCTGTTGTCTGGAGTAGTTTGAAGGAATCAGTTGCTCCAGATTTATCAACACACACTGCCACATTAGCGATATACATAACAATTCCACCACCACTATTACTACATACAGTACAGTATTCCAACTAAATAGTAAGGTATTGGCATCCCTTTCCAGCTGCCACACTCGTCCCCAACTTGTATCATCCTCACTTCCACGATCATCATACAGTGTTGCCATTGTTCCCACCCTTAGTATTTGCTAGATCAGACCAAAGACATTCCCTTCAACCTGTCCCTTCTTTCATTTTATCTCTTTAAATTATTGTGCCTCCTTTCTTTATTATTACTTATTGGTTGGTGTCCCCACGTCTGTCTCATTTACACTTGTGACTACAAGGCCTTTCTTTCATAGCACAGTCTTATCTTCTTTTTACAACATAAAATTTAACATTATAATACTTACTATCCGTTCACAAACATCCCCATATTAATAAAATGACAAAATACAAAGTATTGTTTATTGAAAATTACATGGTCAATTTGTTACATAACTTATTTATGCTACACTAGAAGTATTGTGTAGATTGTCAAAGGAAAGGGAAGGTATGAATGATGTAAAACTAACAAAAATTAAACAAGAATGAAGAGGCAAGTGATCTGCTAAACAGGAGCTGAGCAGATTACTTCAACATGAGAACAAGGGTATGATGCCAGCAGTCCTTACGAACAGCAATACCTGGTCAGTTAATGCATTGAACAGGCCAATTTATTATATGACTCTCGTCCTTGTTGTGCTGGGGAAGAGTATGACTGTCTTCACCATAAAATATAAGGGAAGAGTGTGACTGTCTTCACCATAAAATATAAGGGAAGAGTATGACTGTCTTCACCATAAAATATAAGGGAAGAGTGTGACTGTCTTCACCATAAAATATAAGGGAAGGGTATTACTGTCTTCACCATAAAATATAAATAATTACTGAACGTCATTCTCATGGTTATAAACAATTCAAACTACTCGTAACCAAACGTCTTCTTCGTGGTTATCAGTAATCTATAAACAATAAGTGAATGAATGTCCTCCTCGTGGTTATCAGTAATATAAACAATAAGTGAATGTCCTCCTGGTGGTTATCAGTAATATAAACAATAAGTGAATGTCCTCCTGGTGGTTATCAGTAATCCCTGCTTTCTGCTACAAATGGTTACTTGTTACAGTCCTCGATGCCCGGTTCCCTATCGGTAGGATTTGTGGAGTCGCATGGATGATCTGTAATAATAATAATATAAACATTAATAACAACGAATCGTTATTGTGATTCTAACTAATACTGTAATGATAATAACACAGTGCCCATTTCATTGGGTACTTTGCCATGAAATTCTGTATTCTACTCCCTTTTATCTACCCTATAGGTGCTAGAGCCCCCTCCCCTTGAAGAAAAATATATAATTATATCCAAATATAATTTAAGTGATAAAAATTACAGGATTAAAGTATGATAGCAATATTAAACAAAATAATAATTGAATATAAATACATTTGAGAGAGTGAAAATGTGTGTGTGTGTGTGTGTTACTTACTCTTCACGTGGGAATAAAGCCGCGCTTGAATTCGTCGTTGGTGAAGGGGTCTCGTAGACCTCATCAAAGGGTCGGTCTCGTCACCTCCTGACCACCTTCCTTATCACCACTAGGACAGACCTCAATGACGGTCACTTCAGCTATGAGTGTCTCTTCGTCAGAGCTCAAGCTATCACCCTCGTCATTAGCTACCAGAGTAATGTCATGCTCGTAGTGTGGCGGGGACAGCCTGGGGTGCACACGGTGTGCTAATCTTGGACGCAGGGAAGGATCAGGTTTGTACAGCCTGGGGTGTCTGTGGTGAGGTGTACGTGGAGGCCATCTTCGTACGGGGGTGTACTTCAATAACTGCAAGTGAAATATTAATGGTCAATTACAGTATTTTTTCAAAGACAGAGATAATTTTCTTAGGTAAAACATATTTAGCCTTTTTGAAAATGCAATTTGATAAAAAAAAAAAAATTCTGGTTGTGAAATCGGCCATTGTCCGACCACATAATAATTATACTGTGCATCTCAGTTTGGCTCCAATTCTGCGTTTACCACTTAGCGTTGCAAATGTTTAGATCATGATGCGAACCACTCAACCACACCAAGTGAGATGGAAAAAGGGGATGTGTTGGGGAGAGTGGCTCTGTTAGAATGTGGATGCATGTAATTATTCCAGTTTCTCGGCTTTACCATACACTATCTTACAGTACAAAGATCCTGAAAGTGTGGAGGAAGGTTTGGTTTTATAATATGGTAATATTTTAACTATGTTAATATACTTCAAAAATTTTGACGGCCCTGCGGACTCAGGCAATTCCTATTAAAATGTTCAATTCTTCCTTATTTCAGTCTATTTCTTTCATCGTTGCAGATCCTATTCTTTATCTCTTTCCATGTTTTGTCAGTGTGTTCATTTAGTATATAAATATATGAACGCCCAAGTGGCAATATTGACCAGATATATATCGTCATTACTTGATTACAAAAGCTATAAATGAAACTATTATCATCCTCAGATTACTCTCACTATTAATACAACAACTTTCTACCATGTTAAACTATAGCGACAACAAAACTGTATTTATAGTGACACAATAATAATGATGATGAGTGGGTGGTGCATGGACCTTTAAGGGTTATGGATGTTATCATAATGATTATTTCCATTTCATTTCCGAGTAACCAGGTGGGTGAGAATTACTAAATGACTCACTAATATAGTATTCATTAATTACTGTATCAATAATACCTGGCGTGGTAATGTATTGCTACGTAAAATCTGTATTAACTTTGCATAATAACCTTTGGAATGCAGCATTACACTTGGATATTCTTAGTAAAGATAACTTAATAAAGTGATGGTCGTCTTTGTTGATTCGTGACCTCCCGTGTTTATTATAATAATTCTCTCTCTAGCCAATAATACTATTTGATCACTGTCCAATTCAATGCTTCTTTCAAACATCATTCGGTAATGAGTTCATGTACATACGTGGTTTGGCATTCAAGGTTTTATATGGTTCAATATTGGAAATGCTAAGTGGTAAACACGGAAGTGGAGCAAACTGTACATATTACTGTATATTCACCAAAGGTAATGCCAATTTACAAATGGATGGTCAGCATCTACACTTGTATCGGCAAACATACCAGACCTATACTATAACTTATACTATAATAAAAAAGTTGACTTACCTCTTCCTCACTCAGCAGTGGAGGTAAACCTCTTTGTCTCCGACTTCCATTGCCTTGCTCCATTGTTAATTTTGACTCTTGATGAAAACACTACCAACACACAGTTCCACTGTCCAAGGAAGAATGACCATATGTTGTTCCCTACCCTCCTTTATATAGTTCCTTGGTGTTACCTTACACACCTAATCTGACCTGACCTCACCTCAGACCTATGACCAATCCTGACCCATAGCTGTCAAATGCTTCACCAATCAGGTGGCAGCATTTGCTTTAACTGCTGCCTTATGCAAAGTTTATCGTTAATTTTGCCTTCTGATTTATTGATATATATTATATTATATCTCATTATAAAATTATGTTAGATAATTATAGACAAGGAAGGTAAATGTTAGATAATTATAGACAAGGTAGGTAAATGTTAGATAATTATAAACAAGGAAGGTAAATGTTAGATAATCATAGACTTCTCAACTGGTGTGTGTAAAATTTCCTTCCATTGAGAGGATAATATTAACACTTTTGGTACATTACAGTGCTCTGATTCCTCCAAAGTATGCCAGGAAACAGGACCAGAGGGTGAATAAATATAATGATGGCCTGTTGTCTGGAGTAGTTTGAAGGAATCAGTTGCTCCAGATTTATCAACACACACTTCACTACCCCATGTATATATCCTACACGAATCCAAATATCTCACCATAGTTAATTGACTACTCTGACATTAACTTATTTTAATCAGTTTCCCCATATATCTATTATTAATATACTCATTAACTGTTTTAATTTATATTCGCTATTCCTTGCCTACTAACCTACTTCCTTCCCTTTATACCCTTGAATAAAATATGATTAAAAAAATAGGAAGGGGCGGGAGTGAGTGACGGAAGGAGGAGGAAGGGAGGAAAGGTGAAATATATGGTCGAGAAAGAGTGAGGAAAGAAAAGAATGAAATGGAGTGAGAGAGGATGGGAGAAAGAAAGCACGGAAAGATAGTAAAAGAAAGAAAAGGAAAGAGGAAGGAAGAGGGAAAGGATGATGGAGAGAGATAAACAAAACAAAGGGACTGTCAGAAAGATTTATAAAAAAAAAGGAGATACGAAATGAAACCCAGACTTAAAAATATGAATAAAGGGAGATATAGTGTATAGAGAGGGCTGGTGGGGTGAAGTGGGTCTCCAGGGAAAAACAGAGTGGGGGAAAAAGATTTGTTACATCACTGGTATAGATTGTAAAAGTGTAATTGTATTGTTGTGAAGGAAATAACGCCAACAGTGTAAATGAAAATATGAAAGAGTGTGTGATTTTAAAAGGAATAGTAAATGAGTGTATTATTGTGAAAGAAATAATGCCAAGAGTGTGAATGACATAATTAAAGAATGTATTATTATAAGTGAAATAATTCGAAGAGTGTAAATGACATAATTAAGGAGTGCATTATTATTAATGAAATAATGACAAAAGTATAAATGATACAATGAAAGAGTGTATTATTGTAAATAATATAATACTGAGTAAAATTTTTGTAAACGAACTAATATTAAATTATACAAATAAAAACAGATTATTGGTATAAAGTGTAAGGTAAGTAAAGGTAATGAATGTAAGTGAATTAAAGTTTTTCAGTAAAATGATGCAGATGAATGAAAATATGGACTATTTCAAAAATGGTATCCCTTAGAAAAAGTCGAATTTATTTACTGTATACTATTAAAAAAAAACACACACACAGAAGACTATATATACAACACACACACACAAACACACACACACACACACACACACACATACTATTAAAAAAAACAGAAGACAGTATAACACACACACACACACACACACACACACACACACACACACACACACACACACACACACACACACACACACACACATACTATTAAAAAAAAACAGAAGACAGTAT
Source organism: Petrolisthes cinctipes (assembly GCA_033782935.1). Taxonomy (NCBI): domain Eukaryota; kingdom Metazoa; phylum Arthropoda; class Malacostraca; order Decapoda; family Porcellanidae; genus Petrolisthes; species Petrolisthes cinctipes. The sequence continues at coordinate 15,818 of JAWQEG010009049.1, forward strand.
AACACACACACACACACCATTGCTGTAAAGAGAGGCAGGGTTGGGGAATCGACGCATTTTTATTGGTATTAATATTTGCCAAGAACGTCCAATATATCGGCAATGTATTTACTGTTTTTTTGGCACATGTTTCCAAGGTTAAGGTTTTTTTTTTTTTTTTTTTTTGCATGTATCCAGTGCTTACCGGTTTTTTCTTTGTACATATTATCCTATAAGGGTTTGTGGGTTTTTATGTACATGTTTCCAGAGCTTACCGGGTTTTTATTTTTTTTTACATATTATCTCACCATGGATTTGCGGTTTTTTGTTTATATTTCACAGGCTTACCGGTTTTTGTATAATATGTTTTCAGAGCTTACCGAGTTTTTCTTTGTAAATATTATCCTACCGGGGCTTACGGCTTTTTTGTACATATGACAAGGGTTTTGTGGTTTTGTATATGTTTCCAGGGCATACAGTTTTTTTTGTACATATTATTCAACAAGGGGTTTTTGGTTTTTTATATGATCTTGGGCTCACGGGGTTTTTGTACAGGCTTACGGGGTTTTGTGGGGTTTTGTATATATATTCCAGGGTTTACGAGGTGTGCACATAATTCGGAGGTAATGGTATATTTTTCACATACTTCAGAACTCATGTTTTTTTTCACATACTTCAGAGGTCATCGTTTTTTTTTTCATATATTCCACAGGTAATGGGTCTTTGTATATATTCCACAGGTAATGAGTCTTTGTATATATTTCACAGGTAATTTCTCCACAGGAGAAAGGAAACATGAACAGTAAGTACTTTCGTATATTACATCTTCAGACAGAATGAATACACAGAGTACAAAGAGTTGGTGGGCATAGCCAATCAAATCAACAGATTACCTGACCTCACCTTACCTCACCTTACCTCACCTTACCTAGACCTGTCCGTCTAGTCTGGTGGAAATTTCCTCATTATTAATTCTGTTAATACTTTCTCACACCTAAAATGTCCATAGCTCATGTTTACATTTTTATCATCTGTTCCAGAAAATAGACAAGACTCAATTACATTTCTCTCATTTAGTTTTGGCTAAAGTCTTACATCCGGTCCAATTGATATGATGGTCATTATTAGCTTTATGTTGAAATAATCCACTACTCTGCTGACCTACTTTCACGCTATATTTATGCTGTGATACCCTAGTTTTTTTGTTTTTTTTTCCCAGACTGTCCTATATAAAAGTGTTCACAATCACGGCATGGTATTTTATATATTATTCCTGAGTCACTTTCTGGGCTATTTCTGATTATATATATATATATATATATATATATATATATATATATATATATATATATATATATATATATATATATATATATATATATATATATATATATATATATATATATATATATATTCCACAGGTAATGGGTATTTTCATGTGTTTCAAAAGTAACTATATTTGTTTTCACATATTTCAGAGGTAATGGGGTTTTGGACATATTCCCTGCTCTTCCTAACAGCCCCCTTGATACAAGCTAATACAATTATGCTTTCATTCTCTCACTATTGGGAAAAAAATACTAGAATTTTTTATATATCGTTTGAAGCGAAGAAGAATGTCAGTGTTTTGATTATTGTTTTATTTTTCTTTCTTTTCTTTTTTCAATTCTCGCGGGTTGAGCATCAAAGGTAAAACGCCCTCACGCTCCTCTCCCCCCTCTCCCTTCCCTCCCTCCTCATCCTAAGCACTCTCACCCACTCCCCTCTCTCCCTCCTATCCCCCCCTTCTCGTTCACCTCCTTCTTCTCTCCCCTCCCCTCTCTATCCTAAATAAGCACTATCACTCCCTCCCCTCCCCTCTCTTCCATCCCAAACACACTCTCAGTCTCCCCCCTCTCCCCCCCTTCCATCCCTAACACTCCCTCCTCTCACCATCCCAGACACTCTCTCCTCCTCCAATCCCTCTCATCCCAAACACTCTCTCTCCCCCTCCCCTCCCTCCCATCCCAAAACACTCTTCCCTCTCCTATCGCTCCCTCCCATCCCAACAACAACTCACTCTCTCACTCCTTCCTCCCCCCCCCCCTCTCTCTCCTCTCCCTCTCATCCCACACACACACACACACACACACACACACACACACACACACTCTCCCACACACACACTCCCCCACCCCTTACTGAATACAAGGGGAGAGAAGCAAGCATCCGAAGAATTAAAAACAGAATAAGAGGCGTTTTTTCACACACCATTCATGCGAATTTCACGACACCTGAGTCACAAATTAATGGCAAGCGACGTTATGATGAATGTTGATGGCAAATATTAATAGTTATAATCTTCCATTTAATACTATCATCTTTTATAATCTGCTATTTAATGCTATCATCTATTATATTCTACTATTCAATACTATCATCTATCATAATCTGAAATTTAATACTATCATCTGTTATAATCTACTATTTAATACTATCATCTATTATTACCTACTATTTAATAGTATCATCTATAATAATCTACTATTTAATTCTATCATCATCTATTATAATCTGTTTTTTAATACTATCATCTATAATAATCTACTATTTAATACTATCATCTATTATAATCTACTATTTAATACTATCATCTATTATAATCTACTATTTAATACTATCATCAATAACAATCTACTATTTAATACTATCATCTATAACAATCTACTATTTTATACTATCATGTATGATAATCAGTTTATATCAATCCTGTTTATAGTTATTAATTAAAGGAATCTATATTTACCTTATAGGGTTATATGATCTGTATCAACCTATCATCATCAAATACTATAATTGTTAAGGAGGTAATATAAGTTTGGTACATTAGAGTGACTTGATCCCCCAAAGTATGCCAGGAAACAGGGCTAGATTAACAAACATAATTCTGGCCTGTTGCTTGGAATAGTTTGGAGGAATCAGTTGCTCCAGATATTACACCCCCAACACTGTATTGTACCACCCTCTTATGTACTACATATTGGTGAAACAGGTCGAGATTTTGACACACACATTACTGAAGGAAATTATGATTGAAAACCCCACAACACAAACACCCCATTCATACAATTACAACCATGTCACCACTTATACGAACTGTAAGTTATTGTATAATAATAATAATAATAATAATAATGACAATAATAAACATAATAATCAATACACCATTTCCCTTTATTCCAAGGGTGGGGATGCTGTAGCGCCATTGTAGGAGCCCCGATATGTAAGGAGTCAAGCTCCGAGGCTTCACTTATTGTTTATATTACTGATAACCACGAAGAAGACATTCATTCACTTATTGTTTATAGATTACTGATAACCACGAAGAAGACGTTTGGTTACGAGTAATGTTTGAATTGTTTATAACCATGAGAATGACGTTCAGTAATTATTTATATTTTATGGTGAAGACAGTCATACCCTTCCCTTATATTTTATGGTGAAGACAGTCATACTCTTCCCTTATATTTTATGGTGAAGACAGTCATACTCTTCCCTTATATTTTATGGTGAAGACAGTCATACTCTTCCCCAGCACGACAAGGACGAGAGTCATATAATAAATTAGCCTGGTCAATGCATTAACTGACCAGGTATTGTTGTTCGTAAGGACTGCTGGCATCATACCCTTGTTCTCATGTTGAAGTAATCTGCTCAGCTCCTGTTTAGCAGATCACTTGCCTTTTCATACTTGCTTAATTTTTGTTAGTTTTACACCATTAATACCTTCCCTTTCCTTTGACAATGTACACAATACTTCTAGTGTAGCATAAATAAGTTATGTAATAATTTGACCATGTATTTTTCAATAAACAGTACTTTGTATTTTGTCGTTTTATTAATATGGGGATGTTTGTGAACGGATAGTAAGTATTATAATGTTAAATTTGATGATGTTGTAAAAAGAAGATAAGACTGTGCTATGAAAGAAAGGCCTTGTAGTCACAAGTGTAAATGAGACAGACGTGGGCACACCAACCAATAAGTAATAATAAAGAAAGGAGGCACAATAATTTAAAGAGATAAAATGAAAGAAGGGACAGGTTGAAGGAAATGTCTTTGGTCTGATCTAGGGAATACTAAGGGTGGGAACAATGGCAACACTGTATGATGATCGTGGAAGTGAGGATGATACAAGTTGGGGACGAGTGTGGCAGCTGGAAAGGGATGCCAATACCTTACTATTTAGTTGGAATACTGTACTGTATGTAGTAATAGTGGTGGTGGAATTGTTATATATATCACTAATGTGGCAGAGAGAGTAGGGAATTTACTGTAAATGCTATTGTAAGTGTAATGGATATATAGTATAGGTATATGTACAGCCACAATCAAATATCCAGCGACATATTCCTTCCATCTTAGTAAATATCTTGGTAATAAAGAACAACACGTGTATGGTTTTGCAGCACCTCATAAAAATAATTGAGGGGGTTGAGTTGACGTAAGTTGTTGTATGATTATAATTTGATATGATACTGATTTATTTGCATGATGGAAGGAAAGTGTCGGTGGTTATTTGATTGTGTCTATACACTCGCAATCCACAATTCCTAGCCCACCTGAGTCGATGCCCGAGATCTGAAACAGGAGGTTTCTGGACGACAGCTCACCCAAACCATCATTATGAGGCCACACACATTCGAATCAATGGAGGCTTTGGATGGGCTGTCCTATAGGTGGACTGTGTCCTCTAGAAACCGCCTGTTCCAGATTTCGGGCTGCGGCTCAGGTGGATTAGGGATTATGGTGAGCGACTGTACACCTCTCGCCGTCTTGGTAGTGGAGGGAGGCGAGGGATAATGGGTTGGTAGTGGTATGAGATGGTGTTAGTATAGTTGAAGTGGTTGTGGTAGTCAGTGGTGTTGGCAAAGTACAGTTGTGGTTTTAATGGTTATTATGATTCTTGGGATTACTATAACATGTATGGGATTGTATTGCTATATAAAATATATATGTGTGTGAGAGACTCTGTGTAAGATCCAGCTGCTTGGTAGTGTTGATATTGTATGTGCGATTCAATTATCTGCTGCTATGTGTCCACTGTCCAATCACACGACAAGCAATCAAAGGCAAGGGGATGAGAGAGAGGAGTAATGAGGAGGCATCACTAGAAGATACAGGATAAAGGAAAACTAGATACAAGAGAGGGATAAAAGAAAATCAAACGGTGGAGGAAAGCCTTAACTTAACCTTCCTAGTGTCATTATATTTTGTAGTTATAATCTATCTAGCGTTTCATAATTATAATTCCCGTGTACAAATAGAGACTCTATTGACAAAAACATATCTCAATTAACCGTCTTGCCAGCCAGCAGTGTCATCTTTAATTATAATAACATCCTTACCAACTCAAAACGATTATATTTAAGGGACCCCATGATGTTGTCGGAAAATTGGAGGTGAGTGAGTCCTTCAAACATTGCCACGAAACACCATCTATATTGAAGGTGCTTGTTTCGTGGTATAGTCAGGAGGAATTAGAAGTCACCAAGTCTCATAAACGATAACAGGGTTAGGAAGAAAGGATACCAGTGCGAGATAGAAAGGTTAAATTTACCACCAAGTATAATTGACTAAACCAAAACACCTCAGTGCCCTTGCTATCAGTTAACTCACATGTGCTGCCTCTAACATCATTATCATCGTTATCATCATTAGATAAAAAAAAAAAAAAAAAAAAGGAAGTTGGTAAAAAGGAAAACCCAATAAAAAGAGATAGAACTTGCACTAATCCGTATAATCTTCCGTAATCCGCACAGCCGTCCTCCGTAATTTGCACAGACCTCAAGCGGTAAAGAGATGAATGGTGTACAAACGAATCATCGAGTCTCGCCGGCCAGTCTGAAATCTTGGGGCATTCACGGGATAAATTACCCCCGAGGAAGAATGGAGAGGAAAGTTGCTGAATTGCCAATAACAAGAACTATTATAGAACCCCTCCGATAATGGTAATATAAGTTAAGGGATAATGGGGATACGTAGAGGAGAGATAGAGAGAAAATTTGCTGCTGGAAAGGATGAAAAAGTTAGTTGTTGCCTGTCTGTCTGGTGGATGAAGTAAGTGTGAGGTGTATGGTGTCTGTCGTCTATGGTTCATAAGTCTGTTTGTCGTGTATGTAATGTATGTATGTATGTGATCTATTATTTTCCTTCGTCTTTGGTTCATGAGTCAGTCCTCTTCATCCTCTCTGTATCTGTCACCTTATGTTGTTGTTATTTTTTTCCTCGTGCTTGCTGTTACTTCTCTCTTCGTTTTCCTTCGTCTTTGGTTCATGAGTCAGTCCTTTTCTTCCTCTCTGTATCCGTCACCTCCTGTCCTTCTATTTCCTTTGTGATTGCTGTTACTACCTTTTTTCGTTTTGTTCTCCTTCTGGCCTAATATTTTACTTTATCATCGTTTTCTTTCGTAGCCAAGGCAAGCCACACTTCACCACTTTATACTACACTTTACCACTTCGTACCACACCACACCACTTCATATCACACCACACTGCACCACACCACACCTTACTACACACCACTTCACACCACACCATACCATACAACACTACACATGATATCACACCACATAAATCGCTGCTATTGTTGAGACTAAATATGATGTAAATGATGGTGATGGTAATGATGTTGATCGGAGACAGTGATGAATATTCTGCCAACACCAAGCTTGCGTGAAATAAATAACCTTTTAACTTTTGTACACACACACACACACACCAGCCACTGAGACAAACGTTTGCGAGGTGTGGAAACGTTTATTT